>CABFOQ010030942.1:0-25000 GCA_900660455.1 Gephyroberyx darwinii
GGTTTAACTTTTCTCTTCTGTGGCGTTTTTTTATGTTGTTGATGCTGACGCCTGATGATGCAGTCGATGATGTGTCACACACACACACACACACACACACACACACACACACACACACACACACACACACACACACACTCATACACAACAGAAAAGGAATTATGAATAATTATGTGGTGAAATCCTTCATGTAGATCAAAGCAAGCTGGCACCAATGTGGTCACATTCATTAGGAGCCATGTTTAATGCATGTCTGATTGTTTGAAACGGCGCGGCATGTTAACGAAGTGCATGTTTGGAGAACCGAGAGGGATACAACTAATTATTTGTTCCAAAAATATAACAGTAAGTGTGTATGTATCTTTGTGTGTGTGTGTGTGTGTGTGTGTGTGTGTGTGTTTGCACATGCGCACTGTGATGCATTGCAATTAGCCACTCGTAACATCGTCCATTTCCCATTAATCGCATGTAATAGTGCTTAATGCCATTTACAAAGAAAACACACCCTGTGAGTAATGTTTATGTAATGTTTATGTGGTGTGAATGCAGAACAACAGGATCTCCCACAGCGGTGGAAACGTCAACGGCTGAAATATGCAATTTGTTTCACATTAAAATAACAATAAATTAATGGGATAGATTATTCAGTATCAGTCTGTGTCCATGTGCGACCCTGTGTGTACATACCTAAATCCTCCCATTTGCCTGAAATTGGCTTTTCAACAGTGTTGGGGATGTTTTGGGGCTGTATACCGTTTGCAGGGCACGGCCAGCAGTGAGATGGGTTGTGATGAGGTTAGTGGCCACAGTGCAGGGAAGTCATAGCAACAACAATATTGGCAAAGAAAAGTAAAAACTAAAGAACAATGAAGCTAAATGTGCAGAAAAAACACAGGGGAATATTGGCATTGCTTTTTTTTTTTTTCCTTTTTTTGAATATTGGCTGTGTTCACAGTCTGCTTCTTCCAGGCCTGTAGTGGCTGGTTACCTCAGCCTCAGGCTGGATGTCATTTCAAGGTAGACAGCTCATCAACATGAATGACAAGTGTTGGGTCGTGCACTTGACCAACAGAGGGGTACACTTTGCTGCCTGGAGGCGAAAAGTTGCATATTGTAACTTTAAACACACACACAGCTTCTGATTCCACGTGTTTCAGCAATGACAGAAGCTACTGGAGGGTCTCCACAGCGGTGCCGGGCTGGAGACGAGAATCGTGCATGACCTCTGGAATGCAAAACAGTGTGAGAGAGGAACATGGTTTCTGTAAATGATGTTGTCCTCTTGTAGTGCACCAACAGTTATGATTCAGTGTTACACAGGGAAAAAAACAAAGAGCCTCCACTAAATCATTAATGGAA
Source organism: Gephyroberyx darwinii (assembly GCA_900660455.1). Lineage (NCBI taxonomy): Eukaryota > Metazoa > Chordata > Actinopteri > Trachichthyiformes > Trachichthyidae > Gephyroberyx > Gephyroberyx darwinii. The sequence continues at coordinate 1,360 of CABFOQ010030942.1, forward strand.
ACAAGTGCAGTAGTGTTGCTTCCTAAATAGATACAGCTGAGTATTACCAGAGAATGACCTAGACATTAGTGTTCCTCTGAAATGAACTATCTAAACATTTAATCTAGCTAAACATTGCCGGTCCCCTCAGGGCTGAAAATTTATCTTACAGACCAATAAAATAAGCCAAACGTCTTTAAAAATGGCAGGGGATGCTTTGAAGGATGGTAATAGCTCTTTAATGTACAAACGGGCATGTCTGATGGAACCTGGGGATCAATAATAAATTAAAGTCTGCTCTGGCCCATTCAGATTGAAATGACTGTTACAACCTGCCTGGAGGTGATACCAACAAAGTCTCTTTATCTTTGCTAAGGAGCTGCCCTCTTGATTTTATCTTTCTTTTTAAAAAGCAATATTTTCCCGTAATGGGGACATACAGCATGATGTTGAAAATTAATAGAATACAAGTGCACCTTCAAGCAGTCAGCAAATATAGCAGCCACTAGTCACACACTTCTATTTTATTTCCAACCCCTCAATTAAAAACAGATCATTTGTTCCATAGGGGTTTATTCCACAGTGGTCATGTATCATATTAATTGATTTTATTGTTTTTAACTTCCTGTAAAGTATGTCTAGAAACCATATTTTCCTCACAGGACAATACAAATTGGGAAAGTATATATATATAGTACAAGTGTCAGTAAGGATTTGATATCAGAGCAGCAACTTGTCTACACTGTATGTATACTTATTCAGTCAGACAGTGACTCACTCACTCACTCACTGACTCACTCACTGATCCATATTCACTTGCTCTATTGACCATGCTACCTCAATACCTATCTCCCCCTTCCTGCCGGTTTTTTATCCTGGCAGGGTACATTTGAAGTCCCAGATTTGCAGGCCTTTGTGTAACTGGTCTGACTCTTGGCTCTTGGCCTCCCTCCAGGTCATGCCGCTCCCCGAGGATGGGTCGAATGTGGCCAGGTGGTCAAGTGTGCCGAGACGAGCATCTCTGACCAGGGCTGAGATGGGGGGGCTTGCTCAATTATCTGCCAAATTTATTATTGTGGTGTTGTGGCATGGGGTCACGTCAGCAGCTTACTGTTCACGTGGGTCAAACAGAGTCAAGCCAGCCCAGCCCAGCCAAGTCCCTGCCAGCTAAGTATGCCACTTCTACATTACATGGGGCTAGAGATAAGAGGAATGACAGGGGAGGTCATTAAAAGAGGAACAACACCGCTCTCGCTGAGCCTGAATATGAATCATGCAGCCAACTTGGATATGTGAATGTGCACATACATATCTGATTCCCCTGAGAGGAAGCCTTTGCCTGTTGCTTGAGGTTTTGGCTCTCTCTGTTCTGGCAGGAACCATTGAGACACAGACGGAGGGGTATGGATAATGGACTGTCCCACAGTGGCACAACTCTCCACACACTCTCTGCCAGTCCCTCAGACAGCCACTCCCGCTGTAGTCTGCACTACACATCCCTTCTTTTCAACCCTAGGGAGGTGCTGGCTAGCCTCCAACCATCGCTGAGTGTGAGTGAGTGAACACGTGCGCGTGCGTGCGTGTGTGGACGGACATATGTGGGAGTGAACGTGCTCGCGTGTGTGTGTGTGAGCGAGTTTATGTGTGCGTGTGTTTTTGTGTGGGAATGTAGGAAGCACTCGCTCGCCAAGAGCTACGCTTATTAATGCCCTACAGACTAAGTGCTCTCCCTTTTCTCTCTTTTGCTCTCTCCTCCACTCCTCCCCTCCCTCTGCTTATTTCCTTTGCCTTCTGAGTGGCCATCACTGAGAGAGAGAGAGAGAGCGAGAGAGAGAGAAAGAGGGGGTGAGGGGGAAGCACATGGACAAAGCAGAATATGAGAGGAAGTGCACTAGTGCGCTGCTACAGTGGTGAACCTTTCCCTTGCCGTTAGCAATCAATATACACTACTCAGAGCTAGGCCTCGGAGCGTCATGCTACCTGCATAGTGCACACATAACCCATCGCCTAGCACCATCTTTTTCCACAATATGGGACCGCTGGCAGCCCTCAGTTTGAACAAAGCATGCCAAATTACTTCTATTGAAATGCTCATTTCACACACGAGGTAACACGGATGAGTCATACGTAGCTAGGTCACATGTAACTGTTGCGTTTAGGATCTAGACTAAGCCGTACGTATTCAGTCGCACACACAAGCATGCAAACACATTAACTGCTTCCGCAACCTTGTGCAAAATAAGGCGGCTACTGGGTTTCTTTGGCTGCCATTGTGCTCGGGTCCTAATGTTATTCTAATGGTTTATTTTACACCGGCTGACCGTCATAACTCCATATGAGTGTTTTCTCTGAGTCTGTTAAGGTGGCTGTGTAATGAGACACCTGGGACGCGGCATAAAGAGGCCCATAGCCCCTCCGCCTGAGAGACGGAGGGCAGGGAGCTGCTGGAGCTAGTTTAAGCATATTTAAGGGCGCCATAAAGATTGCTGGGTCTTCTCCTAGTCGGACAACGTTGTCGGGAGAGTGTTTCCCTGGCTAGCCTTCCATCCTCTCACGCATCTCTCTTTCCACCCCATCCGTCGATCTCTCTCTCTGTCTCTCTGTCTTCCTCTCCTCTCTCTCCCATTGGGCATGGATGGCGGCGTGCCACCTTGGCCTCTGGGTGCTCTCGTCTGATTAAGGAGAAGAGGGTTTTGTGGCCATAGCATCTGGCAAGGTCATCCTGCGTATGAGAAACAATGGCGTATACATTGTACAACGCAGAGCAAACAGAGAGAGACGCTCCTACTGGACCTCTCTGAAAGAACGAATGCAAACAGGCCCGGCGCTGCAGAGTGGACCCCCTGAATGAGGGGTCCTGTTTGATTTAATCCCAGCAATGCGCCCTGAACCTCACGCACACACAGATTTCACAGGCATTACGCAGCGCCACTGTTTGCACTGAGGCTATAGCACAACGCACAGAGGTAGCCCACTGAGGATGCCAAAGGTTTGGATTTTCCCATGATAGCAGCTTCTCTCACTGGCTAGAGGGTGAGTAACCAGGAAGGAATCTGTCCCTTTTCAATGGCCGCTGAAAGGAGAGCTGTGAAATTGTCCGAAATTTAGCTGTGTGCAAACAGAGGACTGAGGGGGGAACCAGGGACCCTGTCTGGGCCAGGGTGAGCAGCTTCCCTGGACTCCTTTTCTCCCAGCCCTTCCTGTACTCTCTCTACCTCTCTCTCTCTCTCCCTCTCTCTCTTTGCCCCTCCTCCCTTTTTCACTGCCCGTTCCTGTCTCAAATTAATTTTCTTTCTCTCCGTCTCCATCCCCACTGTGAACAAGTCCCACACTGTGAGGACACAGGAACGTTTTTGCACGCTATTCTCAGAAGGCATTAATTAGTTTTGAGCTTTTCTTATCCAGAGACAGACGCTAAATACTTTAATAACAAGGAGAGCGCAGACTGTATTTACCTCCTAAAGCACAGCTTTGCCTGTGTTGCATCGTTATGAAGAGACCTAACAGGCAGACACCTGGGAAAATATATCTATACTTGTATCAAACTTTATCCGACAGTTTTGAGCGTGTCAGTCTCTTCCAATTGACTGTGAATCCTGATCGTCCTCCTCCGCTTTCAGTGAGCATGACCACACACAGGAATTTCCTCAAACTTTTTTGCGGGTTGCTAGGTGACAGCTTCAGCTGCTGTGAGCATGCTGTGTGAATGGTGAGGGGGTAACTAATGTCCTCACCCAGTGACCACGCTCTCAACAGACTGCTCTTGTCCAGTGAAAAAAAAAACATTATGCTACTTCCTCAATACAATCAAACACACTGGACTGCACAGGCTGAAAGGCACTAATACTCGACATGTGTTTTCAAACGTAGACGTGTTCCACCGCGGACAGCCTTAACACTCCAATGGTCTTCTAACACAGAGATAGCAAATGAAAGTGCGCTGCAAAAATATGATCTGAACGCATCGTTGAACCTACTAATGAGTCTTAAAATCCAATTTTTCTTAAAAACAAGTTAAAGAAATCTGCCAATGGGGTGAGTTAGTTTCACTTGTTTCCAACACAAATCAATTTTTCTAGGAGTTTATTCAATCAAGAGTCATTTTCTTGATATTAGCGGAGTGAGCTGCCTTATTCTGCTCTGTTTCAAGGGATAGGCACTGTCTCCTGGTTCCAGAAAACTAGTAAAACTGCATAGGAAAAAGAGGGATTATCTCATCCAATTGGCAGAATTTCTCACTTGTTTTAGGAGAATTTTAAGACTGAATATGAGACTAAATGATGTGTTAAGATGGACATTTTCATAATATAAGAGGGAAAGAGAGAGAGAGAGAGAGTGATATTTTTCCCTGACAGGATGCGGTCTGTGGACTGAGGTTCAGTTTTATATGACATAATATAGCACTGCCAGAATCCTTATACTCACTGACAAGATCTTGTCACACACACACACAAACACACAAGCACACAAACACACATAGACATACACGGGCTGTAAAAGAAACCTCTAAGAAGTGAAACAACAGCATCTCAGTGAGAGAAATGAAATGTCTTAGAGCCAATATTGTCTGCTACCAGCCTGCTTCTCCTGCAGCAGCTCTCTCATCTATATTCCTCACAGACCCATGTTTCGCCCATTTGCGTCAAAACATACATTTCTGTCAAATGAATGACACTATAATCAATCTCTCTGCCAAAGTCAGACCCAATGACAAAACCATGCGCTGCCTCTTTTAAACTCTCCTATTCACCATCAGGGGAAGGGACTGCTAAATAACCTCTCAGCCTCATCATTTGGAGCATGGCAAGGCGCCCCGCCGCTCCGCACACTCCCTTTAAACGCATTTAATTCATCTTAACAGAATAAATATGGCGGGGAATACGAGAAACGACTCAAGAATTAGAGCTGTGCTCCAAAGCTAAATCATATTTTAGTGCACTTACAATACCTCTAAAAGCCTGGGTGATATGTCCTCGCAGCTAGAGTGATGGCCCACGGGACTGTGGAGTAGAAAGAACAGCTTGAGACTGCTTGTCTCAAACCTTTAAACCAACCTAAAATACCACATGCTTACGCTAAAGCGGTCCTTCAAAGTGCTTCTACCATCGCTTTTTTGTGCTAATCCAATAAATGTTCAGAAGTCTGTTTCTGAGAAATAGCCATGTTTTTTTTGTTTAAATGCACCTTCAGAAACTGAATGCAGTAGACCTATTTCATGTATATAAGACTGAATACACAGCATTTTTTTAAAATTATTATTATTATTTATTATTATTTTATTTTCTCAACCTCACTGAGATGCTAGTGGCTCAGTGCTCAGTTTGTTGTCTATAACCAGACTGTGGCTTGAGCCAACAATCAACTGGAGTATCTCATCACAAGTTTGGAAGGAAGCCATGCTTCAGAGTTTTCCCTCTAAGAAAGCAAGCAACGCTGGCATACTTATTGCACATGTTACACTATATATCTGTATGGGATCAAGCACAGCAAGCAATCAGTACTGGCTGTCCCAGTTACATGATCTGATAATTCACTTGGTTTTCTTTTGTTCCCATTAGTCTGTAAATCAAACATCCATCTACTAACTACAGCAGCCTACTTTTATAGAGGATTTTATAGAGGATTTTGTTTCTTATTGATAATGAAAGTCAGTCAAGTGATGATGGAGCTTAACATTCATCGAGTCATTGTTAAATATAACTTTAAATCCATACTGTAGTTGTCAGTTGTCAGGTCGATCTTAGAGGGTTTTAATGGCCGATCAAGAGAATAATAAAGGCATTATCGTTTTAGGCATTATTTTATGCATTTAATGCATAAAATAATTTTTGCAATATGGTCAGCATTGTTTTTTTCAAAGGTGTGAGGATGTGCTAATACTGACTTAGTGATGATATTTCGAACCGTGATGTCTGTTTGTTGTTCCATAGATTAAGTGTCAGAGTCAGTTGCTAACAACATTTGCCAGTGTCATTCCAGCTTCTGATTTTGTTGTTTGAATGCTCTGATCACTCTGCTTTTCCCCATAGGCGTTTGTCCTCTGAGGGCTAGTATGGTGGCCACTTGAACTAGACTTTAATCCAGACTCCTCCTCCTAACTTCTGATATGGTTATTTTCTGCTCTTATCTGAAGAGCTGTTCTCTATAACAACATTTTTTTTTAAAGGCAAGCATTAAGAGGCTTAGCCGCGGCAGTGCTTTAGCAGCCAAAAGGTCACTCCTGCAAATTGGGTTCATTAATCTTCAAGTGTATGGCAGCCCCAATGGGACACTCTTCATACACAGATGCAGATTAAAATGGGAAACGCGCTCGTAGATTAGCCTGAAAAAAGAAACTCTTGGAACGATAAAGACTCTTCAGACGAAGTTGAGACTCGGCTCTCTCAAGTCAGATTGCCAGTTTCACTCATATCAGAGCGAGGGAGCGCTGCACAGACGTAGGGGAGGGGGATATACGAGCCTGGAGTGGAGTTTGACTGAGCTATGATTATACCATCACACATGATTATGGTTAAGGCATTCCTCTGACCAAGTGCCTGAAAGAAACTCCATCTTTCTCTCTTCATCTCTCTCTTCATCTCTTTCTCTCTCTCTCTCTCTCTCTCTCTCTCTAGATCTTTGGGCACGTGCCAGCTCTCCTACAGCACAAAAACACCTGCTCAAGCATCAGGAGGTGATGTGAGCCCCTAGCTGGTGCTGCTGAGTAGAGGTATGGATATCTTCCAGCAGAGCTACTATGGGTTGGGGAGCGGCAGAGAGAGATATAGTCCTGGGCCTCTGTCTATTACCTCGGGCACAGTGACATCATACCTCTGAAATACAGACCAAAGGAGGGAGAAGAGGCAACAAAGATGGATAATGGCTGGACACCAGACACCAGTAGGGTAGATGGGGCTATAGGAAGGTATGCAGAGAGTACTTTGCACTTTTTACAGCCGTATAGATTAGATACTTACACACCATTCAACTACCACTATACCTGGCCAGTGCTGTAGTCATCACACACCTAGAGCAGAAGACTAGAAATGATACTAAATAATGGTAAAAAGACAAATACAAATGTTTTCTACCGTCTATTTATTTAGCCACAGCACATCAGTGGGATGCCACATTAGACTGAATGAACACAATTACGTTGCACAGCGTGAGATACCAAAAAAACCTCTGCAGTTCTCATAACCCTGATCCAACACCATTAAATCTTTGCTGTGTAATAAACGTGAAGCATATTATCATAATATTATTATGACCGTAGTTTGAACTGAGTGGCTCGTAATCCAGACGTCTTTACCATACCAACACGCTAATCATTGTCTTGCACCCAAGCGCTCATGGGGGAAATGGCAATGAATGGCTGCGTAAATTAGATCTAGGCCTACTAATAAACTTAATCAAAATTTCATTTATCCATTTTGTTTTGACAAACCATCTTCGTAGTCCAGATGGCATTGTGTGTTTTCAGTCTCTGCTCCGCCATCATGATGCTTATTAATAATGTATCGCTCATAAATGACTTATTAGTCCCTTCTCCTCCCCTCTTTTCTCTCAATTCCTTCTCCCTTTCTGTTATGGTCCCTCGCACGCTATGCATGGCCAGTCTTGGCCCATTCAATCACTGAATAGTTGGCTATAAAATGCCAACTCGGTAATACATAGGGTTTGCTTTGTTGGTTGTGGAGATGCTTATGTTACACCAACTTGGTCGTGGCACGTAGATTTCATGTAAGTCAGGTTTAAGATGGTCAGCTAATGTGTTTTCTGCACACATGGGGGATTCAGGTGATGATAAAGCTGAAACTTGTCCTCACCTAAACATTGTCATTAAGGAGAACTTTAAAGGCTCTAATGAAACTAAACTCATAAAGACTTCCTGTAATGATCAGAGAGGGCTCAGATGGGATTTGATGCTGTTCACTCCACACACACACACAAACACACACACACACACACAAACACATACACACCTTCAGAATTCCTATTTCATATTCTATCCACTGGGTGTGTAATGACGCCCGTTATTAAAGCGGGTAATTGTCTTACAGTGGCGCTGCGTTATTGGATCCGGGGGCAGTTCTGTAGACACGATCGGAGGCAACTGGATGTAAAGTCGCTGAGCAGTGAAATAGGGAGCAGGGCTGAGCAGACACGCAGAAGATGGTATCAGCATCAAAGGAAGCTGCTAGTATTGTGCTGTCTGACCCTCCTGAATGGCACTCAGCCCACCTGTTACCCAATCCCCCCAGAGACTCTCACTGACTCTACCCCCTTGCCTCCTGGAACTAGACACTTGCTGTACTAGAAAATCTGATAAAGACCCCCGCACAGCGAGCGCCATCAAACACACCAGGCACGGTGGCACAAATACACAGGAGCGAACCGGTCCATTTGATTAAGACTGTTCTTCTTTGCTGAAGTCCATGACAGCGGTGTATCCAAAATCTAAAGATGGATAGCTAATCCTTTATCAATCGAGGTGAGACCTACAGGTCGTTATCCACAGAGGAAGAAAATGCCTTTATCTTGATTGTTTTTCTTAGTCGTACCCGGGCTGCCTAAGCCATCTAGAGAGGAATGGGGAGAATCTTAGTGGCCCCCCGCCTTTGTTTTTTTTACTCCTTCTCCTCTGCTGTTTGCCTGCCAGATCTGCCATTAAGCTTCTTTCATTACGTCTGCAGCCTGCTCTGCAACACATAGCCCTATGTTTCACATCTCAGCCATTCGAGACGCTCTGAAAATCGGCAAAGCTGCTCCCAGGAGCATTCATCGAGAAAGAAAAAGCATCACAACAGAGTAAGGGGATTCAGTCTTATATATAATGTCATGATATTGTACCTTATACAAGAAATGTAAATGATAGCAAAGGCTATATGCATCATAATTGGTAGGTATATAGAAATGATAGGATAAAGTCGGGGTTATTACAGTTAAGAGCTCTTTCCCTGAGAGAGGGTAACCACAGGGTATGAATAAATCACTTTCCAGAATGCGGCATCTCTACCATGAACCGGGGCAACACTGCTCCCAGCAACAAATAGGGTTGTGATTTATGAGCACAGTATTATCGGGGATGTACTGTAGCAACATGCAATGCTGTCAGAGGTCTGTTTTCATTGGGTATCTTATCTAATTTTCTATCTAATTTCGGAGTAGCCCGCTGCATTCACAGGTAGAACTGGGTATAAAAGGTGGTCAAACTAATTTCATTTCATTTGACGTTGTGTGTGGGTAGCTGTATCCTACAGGCAACCTGCACATTAAATTAAACAAATGTATTATTCTCACAGCAACATGCCACGGTAACATAGTGCTAATATAATAACTGAGGTATAAGCAATTTGAATCCTCACGTTAGTTCAAGTGTTGGCTGATAGATAGATAGATAGATATAGGATTGAGTTGAAGGTCCTATATTAGAGGAATTGAGAAAGTTTCCTCTATTTATATACATAGATTTTTTAATTTAACACTGTTACATTTGTCTTGTTTGAGCGGTCAAACACCTACCCTTTTTTTACAGGCAGTTTCAGACTAACTCCAGTAAATGCATCACAACTGAACTTGTTTGTCCTGATTGGCTCCCCACACTAATTGCTAAAATCCATCCAATCAGGTCAGTTTGCAGCATTTGACCTGGAAAGCGTCCACTCAGCAGGATTATCTCATTCTCAATTAGAGGAGCCGGTGTCGTCGGCTAATCAGGGTCCAGTATTGTGACTGTTGAGCCTGTGAGGACTTTGTCTTCAAATTCATTCAGTTTAACAAATTCAATTAAACTTTTAACTAAACCACATTTATTTGCCAAACATCATGAAAAACCTTATTCATGAACTGAATAATTATGGGACCTTTAACTAAGTTTCATTAAAAAAAAAGCCCTGTGAAATAACGTTTCCCACATTATATATTTTCCTCAAGACCTTTTCGGCTCAAGTGTCTATCAGAGACTTGACTGAAATTTATTCATGAATACCGTTGTGATTGAAAAATGTCTTTGTCGACGAGGACCGTAATGGCTGTCGACGAAGAAACAAAAAGGAGGTTCCCTGGGAGAGGGATGAAAGGCATGCAGTATTATACCATTTCTAATTAGCCAACAATGACCCTGGGCTGCGAGGCAGAAATCAACAGTCGCGTTCAGATTTGGCCTTTCATTGCTTCTCCCATTGAACAACAAACCGTCCTCTTTCACAGAGTCACTGAACTCTCGTTTAACGCTGCCCCCACAAACACCATTAATTTAGTTCCTGTCCAGCTGTGCACAGTGTGAGTGTGAGGCAGAGCTGGCAGGAGAAGAAGGAGGTAGACTTAGACAGTCCCTATACCCTGCGGTCTACACTCTAGCCCAGCCAGCTGGTGTCATTGGAGCTTTCCTGGTTTCGACTGAAAAGGTGATGGCTCGGTAGGGGCTAGGATCGGGATAATAGTCTGGAATCTTAAACACAGCACTTTGGACCGGAGTCATTTTATCAGCAGGGTGCATTGCAGCTCTCAAGCTCAGAGTCCACTGGCACATTGTTATTGTCCTCTTAAGGCACACAACGTCCCACACACACACACACACACACACACACACAGTTCGGTTTCTGAATCTTTGATGCATCTCCAAATTGAACCATACACGAATCACACAGCTAATCAGACCCATCATACTTAGCGGGACTGATAGGCGTCAGCGAGGAGAGCAATTCAGTGGAGAGCCTTCTCGTTCCGGCAGGGACGTGGAGCAGGAAGCCATTTTGCCATCAGACACTTCTGAAACACCTCTTGTCTGAAAGTGTGAAAGCTCCTGTGCTCCTGTAGCAAAAACAGCATCCAACACCAAGTGAAATGTTGGCACCTCTACACACACGAGAGGTTAAGCAGCAGAAAGTGTTTAATTCTTCGTGGAGGGAGAGGACCTTTACATGGATTAGGCATGTATGTCAGAGGAGTTAAGTCTGCACTGTAAAAACAGCATACCGTGTTTTGTTAAGGCACAGTGGCACACTTCCTCTGGTATTTACATAGCAACTGGAAAAGCCAAACTATTTCCTCCGTTGCCAGACCAAAGGCAGCCAGAGCAGAATAAACAGGCCTTTCAGCCCATCCTGTGGGAATTGTTTTCTTTTCACAAACCACCACATGAATTTCAACATAAAAGGTCAAAGCCAAGATTTTCTTTTATCCAAATAACCAAGAGAGGGGAGTTTATTTGCCTGCCGTCTTAATATATGCAAAGCCCTAAATAAGGGAGAGGGAGAGGGAGGAAGTAACGAGGTAGGTTATCAGAGGCAGAGATTGTAGTCTGGGTTGTGCAAGGATCAGGGAGGAACAGGTGTGTGTGTGTTCCAATACAAGCCATTATTGCATGGGGAAAAAATGATCAAATATCTTTACAAGTAGTTGGAATCTAGGCGTGCACGCGTTCTGCTGGGCGGTGAATAGCGTCCGCGGGTGACACACGGACACAGGCACGTCCCGAGATTGTTTTAAAGCTACCTCTGAACACATTTCGGTGAATTCCCGAGAACGTGATTTGTCTGTAAAGCGTCTTAACTCGGAATCCTATCTCCTCCATTCACCTCAGTCACATCCTTCACGTCAAGCCTCCATCTCCTGTCTCATGAAAGGCAGTCCATTACTGCATATTAGCAGCAGAGTGAGGCAGGCAGATAAGGGAGGCTGCTGATCAAACACACAGACAAATCGCCAGTGACAGAAACACACATTTGTTGCTCGGCGTTTAGCTTTGATCTCTGACTCTGCCGAGACCCACGGAGAGAGACAAGTCTGAGCCTTTGAACTGGGGCTTTTCAGAGGAGGTCTCTCTCTCTAATGGAGATCTGTGTGTATTTTCTACAGAGCCATCATTACCAATCCGGTCCCGCAACTTGATGATGCCTGCATATTCGGCAGGACAGTGAGGGGAGAGATACAGTAAATGGGTGGAGCAGAACATCCACATCACTGACAGGGAACATGACACAGATGATGCTGATGCTGATGCTCTGAGACATGGGGGCCTCCAGTGGGATGGCAGAGGCCTGTTATAGCGAAAGGATTATTCAAGGTTTAATAACAGCGTGGCTACGAAAACGGCGGTGTTGCTATTGGAGTCTCTTGCGTACGTATAGTATGTATTTACAGGCACACACAGACATAAAGTTATGACTGGACTTCACTACCGTGTCATCTTCTGATGGCTGATTTGCTTTGATATCCTGCTCCATGTGCACACACTCACATGCACACACACATATGCACACACACACATGCACACACACACACACACACACACACACACACACACACAAGGGAGAAGGAGATTGTTTTTGGAGCACAGTAATAACAGATAAGTGGCTGCTGTGTGTCTAAGCTGTCAGCCATGGATCATCTCATTTCCTGACCAGGTTGGCCCTATAGCCCCCTGTGTGTTATTACAAACAGCCCGGATCATGTGACGGGGGAGGGAGATTACTGGGGAAACTAATTGAGGCTGCTCTGTGTGTTCTCTAGCGGAGAACAGTGGGGTGACTGTTTGGCCAGGCGACCTGATACTCGACCCTCCCATGTCCCCTGCAACCACAAAATGGCTATTACAAACAATGACCCTGTCAAAGCCAACAGACCTGTGGTGAACCAGATCACTTTTTCAAAGCTCGGGGATTCCCCTTGCCCTGTAGTAAGGGGGTCTGAGATGTGGGCTTAGTTACTGCATCCACACACCTGTCTCAATATATCAACTTGTTGTTTTTCTCCTGATCATTTGGGGATAAAAACATGGATCAAATCTTTATGGATCCATCTATTCCAGTGCACATATGATGTCTTAACTGATATGTGCACAGATGCCAACTCAACCTTGACTGCATTGCTCTCAGCATCATCCTCTCCCCTATGCCTTGACCCACCTGCATTATTGATAGCTCGTGTTGCTGTGTCGAGTACAACAACATCCCAGGTTGTAGCCGCACCAGCTCAGGCTCAGCACCATTCAGTGGTATTGTTACATTCAGTACAATGGAGCCGGGGAGAGGCCACCAGCAGCAGCTAAGCCCCACTGGTCCGCACACACAGGAGCAACTGTCAGCTACCATTTGCTCTGAATGGAGCAGCATGGCTGTCACACTGAGCTATTATTATCACACAGCCCTGGGTCAGGCTGGGGCTTCAGGGTGAAACAAAGTGATCCTATGTCATCACTTTCATCCCTGCTTTTCCATATGACAGCCTACTGTAAGGCCCTAGTGGAGACGCATGCCCATTTAGAGCCCTTTCGACAGAGTGACGTACACATGGAACCACCGACCAGAAAATGCATGCACAGAAAAACAGCTCTTGTACAGTACAGGGGTGTGCGAGCGGTGCACTTTCAACGAGGCTCGCCCCCAGTGACCTCCTTTTATCTGAAACAGCACTTACACATTGACCCCTTAAATGCTGACACCGCCCCGCGTATGCATAAATAAGCACACACACACACACACACACTCTCACTAGAGAAGATCCAGGCCCCAGCCAGTTTGAGGAGTAGAGTGAAGCAGACAGTGGGGGATGGGGAATGTGGAAGGAAGGAGGGATTATATTTCCACTCAGGATATGGTCCCTGTGTTTTTTGTATGTGCAGTCGGCCCCAGGCCCAGCCCAGCTCCAGCCCAGTGCCACTGCCAAGGCTAGCAAAGGCGCCATAGCCGGCTGGGAGAGGTCTGATAGTGCTCTTGCTACTGGGAGTCTGAGAGCCACGGTGCTTTAAGAGGTTGGCAACTTGCGCTGCATCTCAAATGACATCCACTTGCCCATATACTGTAATGCTGTTGACCACTCCTATGTCAAGGGGGCTCTCTGGGCATAAGTAATGCACTTTGTGTGTGTGTGTGTGTGTGTGTGGAACTTGAGCAGAATTTGAGCAGGGCCTTTGGGAGTCATTGTCCTTCTTGGACAGGACTCTGGAGTCCTGAGGAGTGGAGCTGGCCATTGATCCCTGACAGCGCTCAGGTCAGCAGGACTGGAGGCGGCCAGGGACAGATGAACATGGGATGGGAGTGGCCTCAGAAGTAGGGGCAACCTTAAAATGTTATTGTGGGACAGAACTGAGATCTAATGTCCCCTTTTAGCTGCCTAAAAACAAAACTACTGTATAGCTCACCATACGAGTTATGACTCCCCAAAGCATTCCTTTACTTTCAAGGTTTTCTCAAGGCTGAGGGGCAGAGGGCGGGGCCCGCTGGGTTGGTTTCAACCCTTTAAGCTTCAATCCAGTTAGCAGGGAGGAGCAAAGCAACTGTACAGTAGGGATGAACCCTGGATCTCGCGCTGCTCCCTGACTTGCAACACACACCTCCACACATACACAAACATCTTAGCTTCGATCAAACGCAGCGCAGTGATATCCTTAGAAAGAATCCCTTCCTTTGTGTGATGCCCACTACATGTTTGTGGCGTTTTCCTCTAAACAGCACCAGCTTAATAGAAACAGCACCGACACAGATGGCTTCAGCAGCGCTTAAGTCACCCATCCATTAGCCTCTCTATCCAAACCTCAAAAGCTAATTGGTGAATCAAATAATCAGAGTTAAGAGGCTCAGAGGACACATCCACCTGCATGGTGAATAATGTTCCATCCCACACTTACGGCAGCGTTAATGCACCGCTTCCCGATTCCTGACCCCTGGCCATTGTTCCCTAAGGCGCTCATTCATTATCCCATCGGTGTGATGTGAACGGGAGGGTGTTTTACACAGATTGGTCACATTAAAACTAACATGTTTGTGGATGTGGCGGATACGTGACAAGAGGCAATTATGGCACTTTCGCAGGTACGTCTCTAATTCATTACGGAATTATCATTGTCATTGACCGTTCAGCGGCGCCATAAAAACAATCACATCCCATTATGAGCAATATTGCGGTGAACCTCGTTAGTATGCCACGGCATAGTGAAGTGAATTTGTTTATTTACGGCTGGCTGACTTCTGATTACTCAACATTTGACAAGAACAAATTCACAGCTATGCCAATTTTCTCTGGAACCATCCAGCGTGATAAAGACAACAGGGCTTTGATGGATTCTCTCAGGGGACTGATCATGTCAGGCAGATATGAGAACACTCATTAAAAGACACATACCGCTTCTTTTGAACACATTTGATTAGGTTTTTAAATGACTTGCATCCCTAGTGGAATTGCCCTCAGGACACAGAGCGGCTTGACGTGCGAATACAAGTCGGCATCTGATTTCATTCTGCATGGCTGTCATGGTAACTTGTGTGTGTTTCTTTGCTGTTGACTTTTAGGAAAACTGGTGTTGCGACCATATACATAAAAGTCTTATAATACTGATGAATAGTATCCGGCGAAGTGAAGGCAAAAGTAGCCGGTTTAATGGGAGAATCATACAGCGTTGATGTATTATGACCAAACAGCATATGAATCAGGCTGGGAAATAGAGAGTGAATTAGCATGGGGACAGGTCTCCCAGCTCTCCGCCAGCCTCCCATCATTCATTATGATGATCTATGGCTGCTCTTTATGCCCTGACTTGATATTTCAGACTCATGTGAGGTGTGGATCATTAGGGAAAGCTTTTACCATTAATAAGCAGACGTTGTTTACATGACTAATACTCTGAGAGGCAATGAGGTTGAAGCATTTAGAGCAGGGCATTCATCTTCTCCACACCAGTAAATATCACCCAGATGCTATTGATATTTACTGTGCTACAGAGAAAATGGTTGTGGAGTGGATAGACTGCTTCATCATGTAAGGCGATGAACAATGGAGGACGTGATGGAAGAAGAAAGGAAGGAAGAAAGGAAGGGAGGTGGGGAGGAACAGATGAAGGAAGGAAGTGGGAAAATAAGCACAAAAAACCTAAAAGTGTGCGATCGATTGAGAGACAGAATCATTGCTAAAAAAGATCTGGGTAGAGTGCAGTTCTGAGATACTGAGCATCAATGATTTGACAAACCATCTGGCAAAACTGTAATGTGCTTTCTGTCTTTTCAAATATTAAACTCCCAAAGGCTGTTTTAAAAAAGCGCCACTCAAAGACCATGAATATATGGATAAATCAATTTTGATTAAAAAAAAGAATAATAATAAAAAGTCAGATAGAAGCGTGTAATTCCAAGCTCACTACATGGCAATGTCAATACCAGACAATCACATGTACTGTGTATGTTTGGAGCAAGGAGTGACATGGGTTAGGCTGTTTGCCCAGGGAGTTAGCCTTGTCGGTCTTATCAGACCAATTAATAGCCAACCAGTGGTAAAGAGGCCACAGCGCTATCAGCACATAAGACCCAGGCGATAAGACAAACTGAGTTGACTAACTTTCCACACGCGAACACAAACACACGTGCACCTATACAGACAACGTTTTTAACTTACTGTGTTGCGTGCCTCCCAAAGGCACAGCCTCGGACGACAGATGACCAATATGGTTGATCTATAATAACAAGCATATCTGCACACACACACACAAACACACACACACATACACACACAAACTAAGCCATATGGCTGAAGTGATGCTAGCACTACCTAATTAAAAGCTCTTGATTAAAGGTTAGGCTAGGCAGATGCATCACTTGACCTTTTGGAAACATCATCATAACATATTAGCAAAGTGGGAGTGAGAGTAAACAGACAGCAACATTAGCATGTGCTGATAGCAACAACCAGAGGTGGCAGACTGCTGATCACAAACTTGGTTTTGACAAAGATGGACCTGTGTGCATATATTTGTAAGAAGCACAAGCACAACCATAAACATAACATACAATAACCATATTTCCCA
This sequence comes from Gephyroberyx darwinii, assembly GCA_900660455.1. Classification (NCBI taxonomy): domain Eukaryota; kingdom Metazoa; phylum Chordata; class Actinopteri; order Trachichthyiformes; family Trachichthyidae; genus Gephyroberyx; species Gephyroberyx darwinii. Next base: position 18,116 of record CABFOQ010030942.1, read on the forward strand.
AGAAACCCTTGGAAACATTGTCACATTCCAGTCATACGTAATAGATTGGCCTGCACTAATTGGCTGTGTGGATCCGCCCTGAGATCAGCACTCCCGGGTTAGTGGCTGAACTGTACTCACCAGGGGAGGAGGCCTGGGAGAGCAGGGACCAGGAAAACTTAGTCATCAGCCTCCCACAAGACACACATACCTCCTCTGTGTCTGCAACTATGTTAAATTGCAATTATGTCCCTGTTACGCTGTAACAGAGCAGGCCATAAGGGAGAGCAGGGGAAGAAGGGGGATGGGGAGGTGTGGAAAAACCACAGAGGTGAAGTGGCGGGTAGAATGGGAGAGAGAGACAGATATATTCCCCAACCAATAGCAGGAATCAGTGATGACTAATGAGAACAGAGACGTGTCCTTCCACCCCATGGATTATTGAGATTAGCTTTAGGCCCGCCTCCATGCCTCTGACCCAACCAGGAAAAGACAGTGTCTTAACTTTTCATCCCTTTAGAGAACGATGTAATTAACATGCTCTGATGAGCAGCTCAATCTCCACAGACAGGAGAAGATTGGCCTGGTTTTGGAGAAGGGGTGCAGAGTGTGTGTGTGTGTGTGTGAGAGAGAGAGAGAGAGAGAGAGAGAGAGAGAGAGAGAGAGATAATGAGAGACAGAGGGAGAGAATAACACCTGGCAAAAATGTGCAACATCCCTGATGTCGATTTGTCCTTGAAAGCAACCTTCAGGATTTCTCCCCGCGTTCTGATGCAGTCTTTACGGATTTGCCTGTTGCTATATATTTATTCAGTTATTTAAAATGCTAATGTGGTGGTATGATTCATTTTAATGTGAAGTTAGGGCAGGGGAAATCATAAATCTCTGGCAGCAAACGCTCAGCGGCACCAGCACACTTGCAAACGCATTCAACAAAATCTGGAGAGGACAAGATAGCATTAGCTTCCCGCGTTGTTGGAGGGAGGGAGAGAAATGGCTGAAAGCTATCGTCAGGACTCCAGTGGTGCCAGAGAGCAGTGCTGCGCTTTCTTCTTTGTCCCCTGAGGACAGATGTTTGAATCAGACTATCTGCGTTATTTCTGTCTCTACCGGTGACGTTGGTTCTCAGCATCACAGCACACACATGCTACAGCATTACCTCCGGAGTGGTGTGTTTAGAAACATCGCCTAGTGTAGGGATGCTGGTGAAGCAGTTCATAATGTAGACAAATAGCTGTTCCAGCCCTGCTTTAAGAGCTTGTATACCTATTTGTGCTATAGGAAATATGGACTTGGTTAGAAAGCCAACTACTAGCAACTAAATAACTTGATATATGATAATAATACTGATGAGAATATAATAATTGTACAGCAATTTTCGAAAACAAAGTTTGTCCATCTGTTTCCTTTTTTATTATCTAGCTTACGTGTTCCTGTGAAGATTTATTTTTTTACATATTGACTGTTGTATTAAGGCCATAATACCTATTAGCATTATTTATTTGAATTAGGGAATAACAGAGGAGAGGATTATATATTGTAAGTGAGGTTACATGGCTGGTGCCATCTTTGTTATTATTGTGTGTATTCTGTGTATAAATACATGACACAGAAACACTGTTTAACCATTAGCATAGCAGCCACTAGGGTCCCACCAGCCACAGCAAACTCAATAATGTAATTTTCTTCACTTCAAAGAGTAAAAACCTCCTTTTCATTAAAATAAGTCAAGACAGTATTGAGTTTATTTATTCAAACAGTAAACCATTGAATTTGTTCTCTTTAGAAATGTATAAATGCATTAAAATGGGTCTGGTAAAGTAATGGTATTGATTTGTAGATAAAGCCTGTATTCTCATTCATGTTACTGGGTTAAATAAATATATGAACAAATAGCAAATAAATAAAAGAATAAAATGCAACTCAGGTTGATTGGACACCAGAATTTGCTGGCATCAGCCAACCAGTGACTGAATTCAAGAGTATTTGTGAAACTTACATAATGTTAATGTGTCCACTGATTAAAAACAATACATTTATTTGATGAGAGTGCTTTCTGCTTCCAAGGGATTTCAATCATACATTTTATAGAAATGGGTTACTTACAGGCATTCTTAAATCCCCGTGTTCAAACGTCTTCAGGCTTGTTATCTTGACACCCTTAGCTGGTGAGAGATGTTAACATTTAGATATTATTTAGTTCAGTTGTAGTAGTGGATTACATTCATGGTCACAAATTTGACCTTAACAAAAACTGTGCAGCTTGGGATTCTTTGCTACCAAATAAAACTCATTTACTAGGGATAGACTTTACAGCTAAGCCACCATTCAAACATCTGCTTTTTCTTGTGATTTCATATGCCCTCTTGCTTATATAACGAGTGCCCTAGCAATCTGACCATCTGGGATCCAACCCATCTGATGAATTAGCCTTTAATTCAACCCCAATCGAAATTTAAAGAGGGTGGGCAGGCCATCCCCTTAGTAATTTGTCTTTATTGAGACAGTAGGAGCACATGCAGGGAGACAGAGCAGGGAAAGCTTCTGTCTGGGCTTAACTCAGGTCAACTACATGTGCTTTCAGTGACGGGGGTCTTAACCACTTCACCACTGCTGGGCACTGACTTGCCCTGAGCAATTTAAGTTGCTGATAAATGGAATGCATTTGCTTTCAGCAGAAGTGAAACCTACAACACACAAAAATCCCCTTAGTAACAGTGAGCCCAGCATTTGAAGTTTGTGGTACACAACTGTGGTAAAAAAAAACAATGTCGGGTGTCTGACATCCGGGCCAGACATCAAGAAGACAGGTAATAGACTCGTAAATGCTGGTAGGAACTAATCTGCACTAGACTGTGTGAACAGGTCATAATTATCAGTTGTCATTTTGACACTCTCATCCCAGCCGATAGCCTGAGCTTCCACAGACATCCAGCTGAAACATGAACCAGTAAGCATAAAGAGATAGCCAGGCACTGGGGTTGCATTCTGCTGTCAGCTTTGTTTGTGTTTCGGCTGGAGGGAAGAACCAAAGAAAGCAGGAGAGAAGTGGACACATTTCCGCATTTCCGCTAGGTTTGGCTCTCAGCGGGGTTCAGTCTTGACTCCTGTTGTGACTGAGCTGGATAAACTAGAGGTATGCAGTAGGGGTTTAACCTCTTAACCAGGGTGGTTGTACAGTGGAGTAATTGAAGACAGACCTCCAGTTATAAACATACAATCTAAAACTCTTTAACACTGTTAAAACAGTTATTGTACCTTGCATCCCTGGGTCCATTTTGATGTTTGATGGTGTATTTTTCGTATTCCTGTAGATAACTGGTCAAACCCTGTACAACGTTAAGATATTTCCAGCGAAGTTGCAGTGTAGTTTTAAAAACATCAACGGTAAATGTCAGGCTTTGCCGTCAGGCCTTTACAATTAAAGAGGAAGGGATTCTTTCTAGACTCGCCATTTTGCACCGACGTTCAACAATTATACAGGGAGAAATTCATCATAGAAGAGGCAAAGATACTATGTTCTCCACCAACAGTAGTCTCAATAGACCATAATGCAATGCAGCCACAAGACGCGTTTTGAGTAAGGGGCACTTTTTCACTTTTTCTCTCTTGTTCTTTAGTTGTCTCTATCGCTATGGTTACTGCTCTGTCCACCTACACATAGACGAGGCCAGTTGGAGGAAAGTGGGTACAAGTAAAGGTAAATCAACAACATCATCATCACAAAATAACTGCTGGAATGCACTGATCATACATTGATGATACATAACAGTGTATGTGAGGGTGGAATTTTCCTTTCAGAGTTGAATGGATTGTCCACAGTAGTGTGAAATAATACGATAAATCAAATGCACAGTTATCAAATAAGCATGTGACTATGCATAACTTAACTACAAGACTATGCTTAACTTTTTCTTTTTTTTTTTTAAATGTGCCTTCATTTGGACAATCAACCGCGGAGGGTATTTATCATGGTATGCGCCTTAGACCAATGAGACACCAGAGCCCCCCAACTTCAGACTATGCCTAACTTAACATTACAATTATATAAAGGGATCAATTAAACTGCCCTATATATATAAATAAATCCAAATTGCCATGCAACACTGCAGGAATCAGTAAAAACTATATTGCATAGTCTAAGGTACACAAAAGGTACAGTAAATCAAACAATCTCAAAGACTTGACATACATGTTTAACAATGCATTGAAACATATCTGTGTGCACACACTGATCTCTGTTCACAACGAGAGCAAACAACTAGCTTGATAATACCTTAAGTGACCATGTGGTCTTGTTGTGCAGGAGCTAACAAAAACTAGCATTGGTATCAATAATAAACACACAAATTACAGGAATAACTAAATGGTAGGTAACAGTAGTAAATGTACAGTGCCACCAAATGTTCTCACTTACTTCTTTCACGATACAAAGATACAACATTCCTGTATTCAGAGTGTTCTTTTAACTAACCACCTTAACTGAGTGCACAGAGTAATCATGCACAATGCACATGTACATTACTGCCATCACACAACAAGATGCTTTTTCACAAAGCAGTACGATCTCTCAGGGAGATGAGCTAAAACTAGTTACACAAAGAGAAGTTTGACCTCCCTGATCCTTTCTCTTTCTCCAATTTAAGAGTATAGCACTCCACACGTTGATGTTGTATCACCAGCTCTCGGTGTGACTTCCCTCGCTGACGTGTTGTTCTTTCACACCACTGGTCTCTGTTCTGCAGCATCCAGCTGCGCCCATACACAGTTACTGCTGAGAGAGGAGAAAAAGCGGCTGCAGAAAAGTGAGAAAGAAAAGACAGTGAAAAAAAAGGACAAATAACACACAAAAAAGGACGGTGTGTGCAGAGAGGCACACGCCGTCTTTTCGTCTGACCTGGAGAGATGAACTGAAACTAGTGAGCGAGCAGCCCAGCCACCTCCAAAGCTTAAAGGCCACGTTTTTCTTGCTGTGGAAACTAACGGCTTCAGTGCACCGGCTCGCTGTCCGAACTTGTCCGACTCTCCACACACCAGCCCTCAGTGCAGGACCATCTGCATATCATAATTGGTGTGTTGCCTTGTGGAAAAGTGTCTCCATTTGCTCTCCCTGCCAACATCTTGTGGTCAACTCTTTCAAAATGAACAAGAGGATATCTGCACCTTTATGAGTGATTGAATGCCTTCTAAATACTCAGATTCCCTCAGCCATCTTTGTAGCTCTTTCACCTTCAACAACATTGTTGTTGTTGTCAGAGTTTTTGTCACTTCTATTTCCAGTTTCCCTATCGCTTTAATCTTCATGCTCCCCACTGTCACAGAGTGTAAATAAACGAATACAAAGCCTCAGTGATACACAAATATGTATGCAGTGCCGTGTTTGACTATGTTTCTATTTCAGGCAAGTTTGACTTCGTTGTTCCTACACTGCTGCCTTAACTGAGATTCTCCTTCTCTCCCCTCAGCTCTCAGGAAGGGTAGCACTTTTGTGTTAATGCAGTTTTTACAGGCATCCGCAATGAGAGAAGATATTTTTAAATTACTTTTGCTATACTTTTCAGGCTCATTTACTCCCATTCCTTTCCAAACAGCATAGAATCAGCATCTCCCGAGATGTCTACTTGTTTCGGTAAAGGTAATCCATCACTGTGACTGAAAAGCCAACAATTGTGTTTTGCAAAGTTGCTAATAGTTTAAATAGTCTGCTAATATCAGGCTATGAACTTTTACATTGAGATGAAACAACTTCTAGTTGCTGCTTGTGAACAAGAAGAGCAAAGTACCAGGAGCTTCCGCCAGCTAGTCAGCAAACTGAAACAGACATTAAAGCTACATTTTACACTATTACACCTTTAATTTGCAGCCTTCTTCTTAACTGCAAGTAACTCATAGTATTTAGAGAGTGTGTGTTTCAAAATATTATGTACGTAATATAACGTAATAATAAAATAATAAAAGCACTGGAAAATGGTTTACCGTGGTGTAAAACAGTAAGGGAATGCAGGAAATGAGCAAAAACTCCAATCACGCTGAAATTATCCTTTAAATCTTTGTATAGATTAATAACATTTAGACAGATGATGTGTGTGATATAAATCTGTCCTCTATTAATTAAAGAAAGTATAAGAAATTGAATAGTGATGGAAATTGACCCATGGTTGAGTTCAGGACAGTCCCACACCATAACCCCCTCCATGACATCAAGTCCCCCGACCTCATTCTACTAAAACCCTCAGGAGACAAAAACAGTCACTAGAATAACACAAGTTTGTAAAATAAGTGGAAAGCTGTGCTACAACCGCGCCATTACCTCCCTCTTCCCCGAGGCAACCTGGCCTTCGATCCATCTGGCCTCGACTCTTCTTCTCCTCTTCAAGAAATACTTCCCCCTGTCTATACCTGCATGACTTGTAACCGGTCTCACCGCTGCCTTGTTAAGAACAAATAAATATGTTCTGCCTGGCTCTTATTTCTTCACCCAGCACTTCTCTATTATACATGAGCGCTCTTCAAAGTGGAGCCACAGGAATATATTTTCCTCCGTCTACTGTCTGGGCTCTGTGGCACTGACCTTCGGGTTCATTGCTATTCGGCGCCTGTAATGTTCGTGATCCAGCTTATTCTTCTGTTGCTCTCGTTTTCATAAGTGAGTGTCAGTTAAATGCCTAAAACATAAATGTACGTGCATTACAGACAGCTTGACTTGCAGAGCTTATAGATGAGTTAGCTATTCTGTGCAAAGGTGAGTAGCTGTCCCTGTTTTATTTCATTTTTTGGGCATAGCATGAGTGGGTTTTTTATACATTACGATATAAAGTCGGGGCTGTTAAATGACATGAAGGAGTTTTGGGGTAGTGAGAAACTTGGATGAACACATAGAAAGCTGGTGCAGTGATTCACCAACGG
>CABFOQ010030942.1:26129-37190 GCA_900660455.1 Gephyroberyx darwinii
CGATGCTAGTGAACTATCAGACGCCACGCGGGCGGCGGCTGGCCGGTTCCAGCGCTTGGCTGCATAATTAACAGGCAAGTTTGGCACCTGACAGCCTCAGAGGTCACGGCGTCCTCTGCATCAGCCAGGCGCCAATCAGCCTCTGGATCACCTGAGCATGTCCTTGTCCCTACAGCAGATTGCCCAGAGGACATCAGTCACATTATACGGCCCAATCAGCGGCAGGGACTTTGCTCAAAGGCCAGAGTAGAGACAGCTAGAGAAAGAGCGAGAGGGGAGTGATGTCTCCCAAATGAAGCTGAGCTGCCACTCAAGGACAGAAGGGGGACAAGACAAAGCACACCCTGATCAAGGATATAACCCTGCATATAGTGAAACACTCCAATGATACAGATCAAAAACAGTGCAGACGGAGGGCACGCACTAATTCAGCCTGACTCGTGTCACCCCTAGCAATTAAATTGGTTTCTTTACTCGACACTGGATATATTCATGTGTCCCTTAAATCAGTTTTGCTGCAGTAATTCCACTGATAGGTGCAAATGTGTTTCTCTTTAAATGTCAGTCCCTCGCAGGTCAGTATAATTGTGTTTTTGAAAATGCCACAGCAGGTGTCACCAGCTTTAATTTATCTTGGACATTTTGTGGCATTTTGTTGAGACGTGTTGAATAAAGTTTTGAGATGCCAGTGAAAAGGAAAAAGATGAACTTTCATTTGGAGAACCAAGACCCAACCGCTGCCTGTGACACAGCGATAGGATTTAAAGCCCAAACCAATGCCTCTGTCATCACACTGATATTAGTTTTTCCGCAGTAATACTAAAGTCAGCAACAGCATCGGTCTGACGGAAGTTCTAAAGCTCCTTCAGACCCCTCACCAAACAAACCATTTGTTCCCACTCAGAGTGCAGCTCTAAATCTCTGGGATCCCATTGACCTGGAACTGGGCCTCAACACAATGCTGAAAGACTCCTTTGAGAGGACCAGAGCGGCAGGCAGTGGAGGGAGGAGCTTGAGGGCAGGGTAGCTGGGCTGGGGTACTATGAGTTGAGGGTCTCTTAGCTCCTATTTCCCAGCTCGGACTGATAGGCCCAGGGAGATGAAAGACCCTCAGATCCTGTGAATTGAGCTCTGGACAGGTCTCACAAAACTAGATGAGGTAACACAGGGCCTCCTTAAAGACTGCAGGATGACTGCTTTCAATTGGCCGGGGTCTTTCTTTAGAAAACCACCGTTTGACTTCTGATAAGCAACAATGCAGTGGATACGTGGTATTGTGGCTAAATTGAAGGGTTCAGTTGGGAGCTCTGGAGCTGTAATGAGACTACAAATGCAACTTTCGCTTTTCACACCGTCGTCTTTGTTGTGGGTCAAACGGACGGCACCAGAGGAAGTTGAAGAAAATTCAGTTTGAAAAAGTCTTTTAAAAAAGTGCCATCTCTCTTTATATCTAACTTTCCACAGAGGCCTTGTGGTGGGAGCTATGAGTCCACTGAGGTCCAGCGTGGCCAAAACACAGCTGTGATCATGGTTAACAACGCGACATTTTCTCTTAGCCAGAGGTGAATTCTGTTCCTGCCCCTATTACAGATGGTCCGCTGGTGAGGCTGGCTAACTTATGTTGTGTTTTTTCTCCTTTCTTGGCAGGTCATCTGTGAGCATCTAGAGCTACAGGGGGTGAGTAACCAGATCGATATCTCTCTGTTCACTACCTCATACACTCCCTCTGCTGCTATAGCCTCGGCTGCTAGCACGCTACCTACAACTTAAATCACCCACACTGACCAGAATAGGAGGAGGGAGGACTGAGATGGTGAACATCTCAATCCTTTCGCTTCTGGAGGCTTTTGCAAGCCACAGCTCAAGCTGTCAGTGTGTATAAATGTAACAACAGGACTACTTGGCACTTATCCTCACCTTTGTGATGACAGACACATCCATTCTGGACCTGTATGTGGCCGTATAAGCAAAATTATCTCTTTGAATCACAAAGGAGAGTGGACCACACAACCCCTCTGGCCTCCCTGCCCTACTTTCCCTTTGCGTTCCCAGCCAAGAGTTCTTCATTGAGCCTTGCCCACGCTTCCATCCTACTTATCTGTCGGCTAGCTGAGATGTGGAGGTTTTGTTTCTAGTTTAAAAGTGCCTTTAATCTCTTTACAAGCCTGAAAGCAGTTGGCTGGTCAGTCCCGACCATGTGATGGAGGGACTTTTTGTTCTTCTTTGGAGATATAGATGTGGGTTAACGGCTAGCACACCATAAAGAGGTTGGCAGTTAAAGAGACTACATAAAGAGACTGATGTGCAGAAAAGATATAGAATATAAACTATACCATTTGCATGATAAAATGGTGATTTGATCTGCTGATGGGCATGTGGGTCTGACGCCAATTTCCCAGTGACAGTCATGCGTACCCGCAGGGCTTAATGCATTGCTACACTTTCACAGAGCAGGACCCTATTGAAGTGGACTGCATTTTCACACTACATCAGTTAACTGAGGTCAGATCGCTTCACTTATACGTGTATGCATGAGAACACACACACACACGCACACACACACGCACACACACACACACACACACACACATACAGCCCAATTATTTGGCATGGTCTACCATTAACAGTCCAGTGAAAAGAATTGTCAGTCACATGTGATTGGGGAGCGGGATGCTCTTCTGCCTCAATGGCCTGCTCCCATTATTTCACCACCCTTCATAACACACACTCACACACACTCACAGAGAGACATACACACATGCGTGCACAAATGCACACACACTACAGAGCAAAGAGGTAAAATTGTTAAAAAGTTGAAGAGCTGAAAGAAAGGACCAACAAAAAGGAAAAAGTGTGGAGGCTGAAAGTGGTGAGTGTTGTTATAAACTGTCCAAAGACTCATCAAACAAATCAGGCAACATTGTCTAGTCAGCTAATTCAGTCGTCTGGACTTACAACCCCTAATTTTAGAATTAAAATTATGAAAGAAGTCACATATATTGAATTCCTTGAGCTGGTAATAAATTGACTTAGCCAGATTTAACAGATTTAACTTTAAGTGTGTTTGTGATGACTGAAGAGCTTTTTGAGTCTTACTCATTGAGGGAACGGTTGCTGAGCATGCATGCACTTCACTTGCTCACAGTTATACGCATACACCTTTGCGCAACAAAACCACAATCTTCTGCTGTTGACGCATGAGGAAGCAACACTGGAACGGTTCGAGTGTCTTGCTCAAGACAAACTTTACTGGCAGCTGCTGAGGGAGGGGACGGCATTGCTCTTTCACAGTTCCCACTCAGATTGTTTCCATTCCAGGGATTCATGGACTTCATGGATGTCTGTTCACAACCCCACTTCTCTATGTTTTATTCTACCACCACCCCCACTGTACCTCTCACAGTTTAGTCAAAGTCTAGTCCAATGGACATTTGGACACCTGGAAATACATTCAAGAATGTTGACAAAGCTAAAAACAAAAACGTATTCAATCTTCCAAACTTACAGATCAAATTTGATAAATGAATAGTTTGTTTGACTGCATAAATAAGCAATGTGATATGAAGGGTTTCATTCCAAAATGACATGAGAAATTAAGAAACCTGTCACTCAACACACTCAATACCCAATACAATAGTCCAATTCCAAAACACATTTCAAAAGTCCATGTAAAATAATCCATGTCAGACAAGGTTGTGAAATGTGACTTACCTTTTGACAGAAAAGTCCAATGGTACATACAAAACATAAATGTTGAAATGACAGATGGAGAGAGAGTGGAGAGTTTCTTTTGTACTGTAAATACTGCTCAAAAAACATCACACATGATTTGTACAAATTGATTTTACTGTACACTGTGATGAAGTTTGACAGCGGCCAGGTATAGAGGAGTGGAGCGTCCCTCCACTGACTGACTGACCCGAATTTGGCTCTCGATGAACATGACGCCGTGGCGGCAGCGCGGCGGGGAAAACCAGACGATTCTGTCCAAAAGACATAACTTTTTTTAGGCAAAGGCCTTAAGATGACTCACATCTCACCACTAACCCTTTGATTTTCTGCCAGCAATCATTTTGTCAGAGTGGGTGTCAGTTTTTTCAAATGATACATATCTTGCTTTGGAAAGAAACGCAAGAAGTGATATATATCTTGTTTTGGCAAGAAATGCATATTGTAAGATAAAGCATCACAAAACCACTCAATAGATAGAGAGCTCATGATAAACAGAGCAGGTTATGTAACCTAAAATATCAAGTATTAGGTTAAATGCATTTTCCTGTTTACGACTTGAAATATCTAATTGACTAGATAATTTGTCATTTATCTAGTTATGACTGTTTAGCTTGTTAGACCGAGAAAATACAGTTGTGTCTACAGTGTTTTGCTCAATCACTTAATCGTAATTGAACCTAATAAGAAATCAGCTCAGTCAGTAGAGCACGAGACTCTCAGTCTCAGGGTCGTGGGTTCGATCCCCACATAGTGTTAGCTATCACCCTTGTAAGTCGCTTTGGATAAAAGCGTCTGCTAAATGACTGTAATTTAATAAACTGTTGATATGGTTACCTTAAGTATTTTTTCCAGTGTACAAAGAAATGCTCTAAGCGCTCCGTTTAACCTCCTGCTGTAACAAAGGACGAGCATAGTTAGACAGACCGTCTTTATCTGCTTTGTTTTTGTCACATAGGAGCACCAACACAATTTCACCTTGCCTCAGCAATATAGCAGCAGTTAAAAGGTACGGTTTCTACTCTGTGACTTGATTGTAGAAATCCACATTTATTTCTTTGTGTGTGGGTGTGCTTTTTATGTGTGGCTCTGCTGAATATATGTTGTGTCAGAGGATCGCCTCCTGTGCCAAGGCGTTATTTACTGACAGGGTTTGGTGTGTGCAGTGGGAACACCACCACCACACATCACTACATGACTTTAATTATGTTATCAGTCAACTCCGGGTGTAAATATCTCAGAGAATGTATCACGGTCTAGTGGGAAGCATGCACACACACACACACACACACACACACTAACTCAAACACACACTCTCAAACACATGCAGTCCTTTAGTCGCCATCAATCACGATCTATTTCTGCCACCTGAGTGATGTGTGTGTGATCAATACGTCCGCCGAGGTACAGTATACTTCTTATTTACAATCTGAGCCTCTCATCGGGTCTCAGACAAAGAAGGAGGGGAAGAAAAGAGGAGTGACTAGTGTGTGTGTGTGTGTGTGTGTGTGTGTGTGTGTGTGTGTGTGTGTGGAGGGGGAGAGTTTGAAACAAAGAATAGATTCAAACCTCACAGGAAAGGATGAATACAGAGAGGAAGGGAGAGACAGAGACAGATAAAGAGTTAGATATTGAGTGAGGGAGCGGGAGAGAGATGGAAAAAAAAAAGACAGATCAATCACTGGAGAAAGTAGCAGATTCTCAAGGACTGCTCCAGGCAGAGCTGCACTGTCACAGATTTAACATTTGTCTCACACACACACACACACACACACACACACACACACACACACATACAGACACACATGCATATAGACAAACCTTGACATAGTATCAGTATGAGTACCCAGACTGTCAGAGCCCGTGTTGTTTATCCATGGTGAATATATGAAATATGGAGGACGGCTGTATCAGGCAGCCCCGAGCAACCGAGCCTCCATCTCTGGGAAAAATAAACGTCCCCGTGCCAGAGAGAGTTCAGGTTTGTTTTCAGAGGACACTCCAGCCAACACTGTTGTTTTGGCTCAGAGGACCCGCTTGGACCCGTGCTGCAATAATAACTCCTTGTTGAGATAACTTTCAATATTTTCGCCTCCTCGATAGAACAGCAAACTAATGGAACGGCAGTATAGGGTATCATCCACTCAGTTTTCCTCTGGATGTCAAGAGTTCAGTCAAGTAAATGAAAGCATGTCTGTACTATCATCAGGTCATTCATGATTCACTCTGACTTTCATTTTTACTCTGTTTGGCCAATAACTTTCACTTCACAAGCAGCTCAATAGGAAAAATATGCAGAGAGATGGATCTTTACACCGCACATTCTTGATGCATTTCTCAACACATCATTAGCTTTTGATAGCATACCTACCTTAGCGGCTCTAGGTAAACTACCCAGCCACAGTGAACACAGATCTCAAACTATGTATTTGTCTTAATGGTGCATATACAGTTCTGACCAAGATTATTGACACCATTGCATTTTGTGCAGACAATACCGACGTCTCTAGAGACGGCCTTGTAGCCCTGTGAACACTTATGGTTTGGTGATAATAGTTTCGTCTGACATCCTATCTTTTCTCTTCGCCATTTTCACAGACGATCAGGGAAGCAGAACAGACTGTTTTATTGCTTTAAAATGGTAATTGGTTCATTTATACCATGTGGGCACCTGCAACCTGTCACACGAGAGTTGAATTACACTGTGAATGAGAATCTATTTCCTCCAACAAAGTTGATTTGAATTGTTCTTGAGCCAATACTCGTGGCCATGGCCACCTTTCAATTTGTTAATGAATTTGTATTCTCATTGTTTGATCATGTGCTGTTGTAAATAGATAGTAAATAGAATGTGTGTTTCAATTTCCAGTTATTTCAGAAGATATTGTTGCTCTGCATGCGATACAAGGGTGCCAGTAATCTTGGCCAGAACTGTATTTGCCTCAGTAGTTTGTTCTTTGATCTGTAGCCAGTATTTTAGTGTCATTGGCCTCACTGCGGTGACAGAGTAATTACTATGTGTGCGACCCTGTCCCATCCTGTGCTGTCCTTCCTAATTGTGGTTGTCACCGTGGCTTCCATTTAGCTCCAGATAAGAAACCGCTGGGTGCTGATACGCACAGACTAAAGTCTTTTCACAGAGAGCATGGTGCAAAGATAAATGTGTTTACTAATAAGTCTTTCATGGCCTCCATTCAGGCTGTTCAACATCTGCTGGTGGAAAAGGTGTGATTTTACAGTGATTTACTTTGGTAAATATCTATAGAGAGCATCCAAGAGCAGTGATGTAGTAATGTATTGAAGACGTGCATTCATATTTCAAGTGAAAAGACCCTTGTTTTATTTTGGTTTTATTCTAGCTTACTTTAGATCTTTTGGTCATTTGGTCATTGCTGTGGTGTTTTTGCACAGCACTTCCTAGAGATCACTTGGCACTTTTTCCTTTTCTGTTGAGGAAGTTTCAGTTTTTGTAGGTGACATTCTGTTCTATCGCTGCTCATGCTAACTACCCAGTTCTTCTTCTACTTATGCCAAACTGCTGTTGCTCCTTCTGGAAACGCATCGCTTCCTGCACACCAGAGGATTTTTCCCAGTGTTGTACCAAAATGTGTGTCCAAATCAAATTGTCATGAGGAAATGTGCTCAATAATTGACAAGTAGACTAAAGTATAACCTGACAACTTCCTTGTAAAATCAATAGACTCTTATGGTTTGAGATAAAAGAAATTACAAACAAGCGTGCCCTCTGTTTACCATGAGGCAACTAGCTAGGTAGGCTACCTTCATTCCTTGTTATCCTGTGACATGCTTTAAAACGTTATACTGTTTGAAAAGCCAGTGATAGGGAAACAATCCACAAAACTTTAAATGATGTTGTCATTTTCTTCTCTTCTCTTCCAGTGGAAACGCAATATTTTTAGTGGAAAAACTTTTGACACAACAAAGAGAAATAGCAGCCCGACAACGGGTGCGTAGAATAACAAATCTTAAAGCTTAAATGAACTGCAGATAGGTTGAATCACTATTGTGTTCTATCAATCCAGGAGAGAGAGGAGCAAAATGAACATTTTTATCTGAAAATGTCTTGGGTTATTACTCTAAGTGTGTGTGTCTCTGTGAGTGTGTGTGGCTGACAAAGGCCAGCCTTCCATTTATGTGTGCAGGCTGAGCCTATGCAAAAGATGATGATACCTGTGCTCATACATGCATGGTTTCCAATCACACGTCTGACAACATAACTGATGGGAGCTTGGAGATGACTCTGAGCTGTGGGTGCATTCTGTGCATGTGTTAATCAGTCTTTTATCCATTATACAATACACAGTGAAACCCTAACTGTGTCACTGTAAAGCCAGGCTGTGTGTGCGTGTGTGTGTGTGCCTCCCTCCAGCAATGGTGATATTTGAGCCTTCTGCTCTGATCCTCTATCTGTTCAGAAGCGAGGTCTAACAGCAAAATGTACCATTAAACCTTGTGATTATATAAAGAGCCTTACATAAAGCCCGGAGCTAGCTAAAAATACAGAACCCAGCGGTCCAGCCCCTATATATAGGCCTGCCCGTGAATTATTCAATACAAGTGAAGTCTGACAAAAAAGAAAATACACAAATCCACGCAACAACCCCTGCTGAGATTTGAGGTCACCACTGTAAAGTGGTTGAGCAAAGTTTGCAGCTGCAGTTTTTCGCCGGCAGTAAAAGGCAGCGAGAGGTGAAACAGAGCTGGAGATAAGCGGTACAGTCTGGCTGTGAAAGAGAGATAAAAGAGAGATTCATGTTTTGTTTTCATTTTTCTGTTTGGTTCACTTTCCCCTCGGTAAATTTTACTGTTGGTGTCTGTCTGCGATGCTGCTGATACGAAAACCTGGGTGCGACCCACCCTCTGACCCCCTGTATTGTCTGGAACAATATCAACTTTATGAAATATAAATCTACAAATTGAATTCATTTCTTTTTTGATCTTCAGAGGAATGGACAACAACAGAAGGAGAGACGTGCTCCAGAAGTAACGGCTTGACCTTGGGAAGAAACTTCGCTTTTGGCATTTTCTCAGTGTGTGCTTTCTCTTACGCAGACATGAAGCTGTTCCGACAGACACCCTCTCTGCATAACTCCATGACTCACACACACACACACACATAACAAATTATTACATATTTGTCCGCACATGCGCAGTCTTACGCAAACATACACAAGCTCTCTCTCTGTCTCGCTCTCACACATCCACACACACAGACCAACACATAGAGACAAGCTTGAGAAAGCCTCTCCTTTCTCCATGCCTTCTTTGCGTTTCATGTCAGCCACAGTTAGCGCCGAGGGAGGCGCCGTGATGGCAGAACCCTTCCTGCACTGAGACCTCTCTACCTGGGAAGGAAGCAGAGACACCAATCCCCTGTCAGGATGTCCAGAAACAAAATAACAGGAAATCTTTTAACCTCAGGACACTGATCGGAATTCAGCTCGGGCTAGTGTTGTTTAGGAGTTCAACAGTGCTTTGGAATGGTAAGCTGACCCTGGGTCTGTGTCCAAAAGGATCCCACACCCAGAGGGGAGCTGATGGATGAGATGAGTTGTAGACCAGTTGGCCAGACTTGAAAGCTCCCCTGCCTGGACCCTGGTGAGTCTGTTTGTCACAGCTCAGAACACTCTGTTTGACTTTGTGTTCGGGCGTGCACGGATCCGCGTGCGCGAGTGTCTGTGTGCACGCTAAGATTCATAGGCGTGTGTTTTCTCAGAAGCAAAGAGTGTGGATTTGTAGAGTTCCTTTTGATCTGGTTTGTGGCGGTGCAAATGAGACATCCAGGGAAGAGGCTGGAAAAAAAACAGGAACCTTTTTCTCCTGACACCAGTGACTCTACGGGAAATGTTATGTACGGTCCTGATAATCCCAGGCTTGATGGAAGCCTCATACTATAAGTCTTAATACAGCAACGAGAATCCAAATACCCTTTGGCTGAGCATGTGCTAGCTTATTCAGTCCAGTATTGACAATACACAACCTCCAGTCAGCCAAGAAGTGCATGGTATCCTTTGCTATACAAAACCGTCTTGGAACACAAGACACTTTGGGGAGAAAAAAAACATTTTGGGAACATTTGAGGAACCATAATGGTTAGCAGAGCGGGCATTTCCACTGAAAATTTCCATCTGGATCTCATCACAGGGCGTCCGAGAGTGGCTTGCTCTCACTGTGGTGACTGAACTCACCATACACACACACACACACACTAGATGACTCATCCTCCACAGGAAAGGGAAGTGGTGTAAAACTAAAACATGTATAGAAGTGCCTAAAATTGATTATTGCATCCTAGAAACAAAGTTCTTTTTACAACCCAACCTCCGGGCACACTGGGACATTCCTCTGTAGGGCATGGCCCCATCAATGTGGAGGGAGTGTGGCTGCCCTTAAGGTCGTGTATGCCATGTCATTGGCCATCTCAGAGTACTCCGTTCAACATTTTGTGATGCGAAACAAGAATTCAGGCTTTATTCTGCCTACTGTGTTAATTCTGGTTCATTCTAAAATCTCTGAATTAATCGGCTTGTTAAAATTTAATTAAATGAATTAAAAGGGGTTGATAGTTGAGTGGGGACGACCGTTTAAATCAAGGGATAAGGGGATGAAAGTGAGATATCCCCTTTTTCTTATCCTTCTTTTGGGTAATTACTAAGCCTTTTGTCCTTCCTTCCCTCTTTCCCTGTGTCCCATCTGGGACGGCCTTCCTATCTTCCTCCCACCAGCCCCATAACTCCCACTTTAATCCACATCCAGGGTTTTTGGAGTATGTCACTTATGGGTATGCCGACATAGATTTAGAGATATAGATTTAAATGTGGAGCTGGCTGATGGAAAATAATCTGCAATCTGCATTTTTTCAGATAGCACAGCATCATAAAACAGATGGTCAATTTTTCCACGATACTTTGCAAACAATACAAACGTAAATCAACGATTTTTCTGTGCATAAATATGTACAGTCTAGAATGAACACCCACCAAGCACCAAATGCCGGTAAAATTTGACTTCAGCAAATTGAACTTTGTCATTGCTGGCAACCACAAAAACATTCACAACACAAAATCACAACAAAAACAATGGCTCTGTATCAAACAGGCTCTTGATTGGCTGCCTGTTACACCATCTCTACACATAGCAGTAGCTAACAATAACTTCTGCAAACTTTAAAGAACAATGAAAAATCACTTATTTGTATTAAAGGTTTATATGAATTAGTTTGGTTGTATTGTGGATACTGTCTTTACATACACAATACATACATTATATACATATATACATTTCTCTGAGCACCTCCTCTGAACAGAGTTA
>CABFOQ010030944.1:0-20171 GCA_900660455.1 Gephyroberyx darwinii
GCCTGCTGGCTCTGCTCGTCACACACACACACACACACGCTTTAATCAAGACTGATAACCGGACCACCCGGGACACAAACCCCCGACGGTTAGAAACAGAACACACCAGGGCGAGTTGGAGTGCCTCGCGGCGCCCGGTGAAGAGTTACCTGTGCCAGCGCGTGGCAGATGCGCTCCTTGGCATGGAGGGAGTAATGGTGTACGTGGGGCTCCGTCTTCATCACCGCCTCGTATTTGCTCGCCGCGTCCTCGTACCTAAAAGAGCAGGAGGCACGTAGGTGTTTCAGCCACGCTGTGACACCGGGAAAACTGTAGGATCCAACATGGATCACTGCACCCACAAACATTATGCTGCTCCTGCGGCGTCGGCGCTCTCAAACTGAATAGGGTGTAATGTGATGTGTGGCAAATATACTGTGACATACATTCAGGTTGATATGGACAGACAGACAGACAGACAGACAGACACACCTCTGCTCTTGCATGAGTTCCTCTGCAGACTGGATCTGTTTGCTGAGCTTCTTCACCTGCTTGTAATGGCTGTAACACTGCTTGTGATCAGGATCCAGCTTCAGGCACTCACGCACCTCACTGCAGGTCACAGGGAAGGAGGACGGATTACTCTTCTCCGTGACACTTCACGATGTAAAACACGTTAGTGACATCACACCCACGTGTATCAGCTAGAAACTATTGCTAGAAATATGGATGCATCGATACCAACGTTTCACTGCTGATGGCACTTCAGAGAACTCCACTTTGAGAATCAGATGATACTTACATGACAGTTACAAAGCATAAAAAAACATCTCAACTTTGTCGGGTAAGTTGAAATATGAGACAACTGCAGATCAGAGGCAGATCTGATGTTCACCTTATACCTGAGTGCTGGGTGGTTTTACACATCTGACAACTAAAAAAAAACAGTGTCAAGTTACAGACTAACACACAATCACGTGGAGAAGTTTGGAGCGGACCAAATCATTTCAGGTTTCTCTTTGTTTTCACAGTGGGAGGCTGTGTCAGACTGGGTGCAGCAAAGCTCCTTGCTGCTGCAGTGGCAGCACTGAAACTAAGTGTGGAGACAGATAGGTCTGTCTGACGGCAACTACAAGGCTCCTAATACAAGGCTCCTAAGTGATAGATGATCACCCTCCCCTTTGCCAGTTAACATTGATCTCGTATAATCTACTGCTACTGCCTCTAGAATTCCAATGACGGAAAACTGTCGCAGTGACGGAAAACTTCACCCCGACATTACTTTAACCAACAACATACATTTAGACTGTTTTAAGGGAGAAAAGTCAACTTGTGTCTCTTTTCTGACACGCTACATGTGATCCTAACTTAGCCTGGTACTTGACAAAAAGTCTGATACTAGTATTGCTACGTTCTCAAGTACTGCAGCCTGCAAGTGGGTCTTACTTCAGGGACATCTCGTGGTCTCCAAGGTTGTAGTAGATGGTGCTGAGTTGGTAGAAGGCCTTGGTGTTGTCACTCTTCAACTTGGAGGCCGCTTTAAGGTCGATGACGGCCTTGCCCATCTCTCCCATCTGAATGAAGCACTCTGCTCGCAGCTCACGAGAGGTCACATCCCAAACGCACGTCTGGAACAGGTGGACATTAGATCCCAGACTCACTGCAATGGTCTAATGGTCTGTATCCCTAATACAAATCTGCAATCGTGATGACATTCACCAACTGGTCACCCTTGCAGTAAAATGAGGCAACGTTGACGAGGTATGTTGCTTACCTCGATGACGGTGTCTAGCTGGGCAGCAGCTGTCTGGTAATCCTTGCTGCTGAAGCTGCTGTGCGCCTCAGCCACCAGCCGCTGCATTTCATCTGACTTGGTCAGCTGACGCTGGGCCTCCTTCTCTTCTTTCTCATGGGGGTGGGACTTGAGCTGGAACACAGCAAGCCAAGGCATGACATCAGGCACTTGCAGCGGAGATTAAAGCAGTTCAACCACCAATTGAATAGAATAAGAGCAAAATACACGAGCAGACGCAGACGGTGGACCAGAGACTCACAATGTGCTTAGGAAATTTTGAGTCGGTCCATCGCCGACTCATTCCAATATGGGCAAGATCTTATACTCTAAGATACTTGTGCCAACTTTGACTTAAAAGCATTGCCAATCACAGCAGTGGTTACTTACCATTCCCTAAACCCATTACACTCTAATCATCCTCATCACAAAGGTCATCATCTCCACAAGAGCAATCTCAGCTAATGGCACATCCTTTACAAATAGAGCTGGCTATCCCGTAAGTGTTTCCTGCTAGCTCAGCCTTCAGAAGAGCGTAATGCAGAAATGTGATGCATTACACCATGCCAATGTTCTGGACTGCTGAAGCAGCAGGACAGCGCACACCTCTGGCCAGACCCACTGACATCATACCAGCAGAATATGGTCCACATGAAACTGCTCAGGTCCAGATGCCTGTTGGCCTCTGCTGGGAGTATAGCTCCGTGCCCTCCATGCCAGTTGATTTCAACTGATAAAACTTTCTACACCTTGGGTACTCTCAGAAATGGACTTTTTTTTTTTTTTTTTTAAACAAAGAGAATCCCACTAAGAATACAGTTTAGCAGCCAGACATTTCCTCCGGGCTCAGCCGTCTGAAGTTTCACATTACAGCAGGACTGCTGTGCTTCAATCTGGACATAATCATGTTACTCAGAAGCTGCTGGGTTCTCTGAGTAGTGTCGTGGCAATCTAAAGTCAAGTGCACTTTGTCTAGCGGTGAGAACAGCTCAGTAAAGCTATAACACAAGATATGTCTCAAGAACATTTATTCAAACAAAAGAAAATACTTCTAAGTGGGCACAATACCTTTTGCAACCAAGTGGGTTGTTTCCGGGTAGAGAGCAAGAGAGGGTTACATCAGTCAAGCTTTATATACTTTTCTAATATGCTGAGTCATGCTAAGGTCCATGGCTACAACTATCTCTTCATACACACACAAAGTTCAAGGCAGTTTAATGAAGACAAAGGGATCATACGGTGCACAGACACCTGGCAGAAAAGGAAATACTTTCTATCATGGTTGGAACTTTCTGCTCTAACTCCCTACGACTCGTCCTTCGCTCCCAGGATCTGCTTGTGTCCTCCGCACTTCCAACAAAACCATCTTTCATATTAATGCTACAGTTGTAATAAACTTTCAGCTAATAATCATGATGGTGTTGCTTCTGATGGTGGTTATATGACTCATTTTGCTTTGTGTGTTTTTGGTTAATCTGAATTGGGCTTCTACACGTGTTTACCTCGGATTATGGAACAAGGGATAGTAACATCTTGTCCTGTGTGTTAATGAATGAGAAAAGAGGAAACATACACTCCTCTCAGCTCAGCAGTTTTCCACTGGCTGGGACTATACTTATGCATAGATTTTATTGCAGTTTATACTTTAAGCATATTATAAGCACACTTCTGTTATTATTTTCCATAACAGTAGTCATGATAAAAGGCAACAAGACTAGCACTGCTAGTCTGGTGCCCGACCCTGCACTGGTACCTTGACGATCACTAGCGGGGTCAACTTCTTTTTGGATACAATTACTTTCTTGTTCAGTGAAATGGGCAAAAGCGAATGTTGTTATAACCAACATAACTAGTGATAACATAACTATAACTAGCGATTTACTGAAAATAATAATGCATATATATATTTCTTTCTTTTTAGAGTTTCATAGAAAGAAATGTCCTCATTAACCAGTGCCTAAGTCAGTCTGGGAGTCTGGACATAAATCCAGAAAACCCTCCCAGCTCGGGTCCCCAGCACTGCGGGCGTGTACTTATCAGAGTGTTGCCATCGTGCTACTGCCACCGTGTGCACAGTGGTGGAAATTATTTATTTTGTGCCTTTCGAAGCGGCTGTCCTCATACGCTCTTCTGTAAATGTCCAGGATGTAAAGAAACTTTGCACAAGACTATAAAAGGCCATCTTAGGTCTGCGTGGCCATATTTCGCAATTTGCTGCTGTGTGTGTGTGTGTGACATCCGCTGCCAGTCTTTTCTAGGGTCATGTCGAGTGACTCAGGGAGTTAGGGACATGCTTTTATAGGCCACCCCCTCCCCGGGGTCTGGGAATTAAAAGGCGAGGGACGAACGATCAAGGCAGGCCTAGGGGGGGTGCAGACCTGCCGCATGCCCCTCGGCACAATGTGACAATACGTGACATTCACATGCTATCACCAAGACACCAAGGACAAGAGGAACTGCCATGTCATTTCCCCCCCCCACATGATAACCTCAACTACGACTACAGCAGCTTCAAATGGATCTGCAACAAGGGCGTTCGTGTCTTCTGGCAGTGTTAAGACACCTCGGCGTAAAATGGTAATTCTAGTGGAAAACCTATTAGTGAGTTTCACTTTTAATCCTTAACGAGCACCTGAAAAATGATCCCCGAAGACCAAAACGAGAGTTGGCTGTCAATTCATTATCAGGAACCAACTTAGAATATGGAAATCTTCTTTCTGCCAACCTAAATGCAAATACTGTTCACTTTTGGCTCAAGGCTTGGTTTCCAAGAACTACAATGTTCAGGAAACCCATGGACCGTTACTATACGTTGTGTTAAAATGTGCATAGAAAAGTCCAATGATCCTTCTTCCAACGCTTTTTTGAATCAAGTTAGGTGGTTGATAAATAATAAGCGTATTATTGTCTGGGTGTAGCAGCCCTGCCAAAACATAATGATATAAAATCAAGCCTAGATCTCATGCTTCATTTCAATCTCACTGCTACGCCAGGCTGCTCCTACAGATCAACACTGACACCTCCTGGTGAATTTGACCTCCCCGATAAAACAGTTACTATTAGTCAATTATCACTACTAGTCATATATCAATAGAATTCAAATGGGATATTATTCTACTCACCACTTTCTTGAAGTCACTCTCTGCTTCGTCTAGTCTCCCCTGCTTCAGAAGGAGATTTCCTCTCTGAAGCCTGGCCTGTTGAGAGACGGCGTGAGAATCAGTCAACACAGCTGACATTAACTGACCAGTTTCCCAACGTGGTCACGCCCCGAGAATTACCTGGCTGCAGAGGCCAAGAAGTTGAGGTATAGAACGAGAAAGCACTTGAGACAATGCAGGTTAAGAGCGACTTTTAACACCAACTGATGTACACAACGGGACTCACAGATGTGAAGTCTGGTTTGAGCTCGATGACTCGGCTCAGATCTGGCAGTGCAGACTTTGACTTCCCCATGGCTAGGAAAACCGTGGCTCTCCTGTAGTAGGCCATGTAGTTTTTGGAATCCCCATCTGGATGAACAAAACCGTCACCATAAATATTGTGAGTTATATTTCCTAAACATTTTGGTCACAAGGCATTTGGATAGTCCAATGCTGATTTAGGGTTAGGTGTTAGGGTTACACAGTCTGTAGAGAAGCATCAAATAGGCAAATGCCACTTTATTGAACATCTACTTTTTGTCAGCTGATAGTTGTGCATCAACACTGGACTATCCAGATAAACAGCAATATTTTCAAACAGTAGATGTCTTGCCACTCACCCACAGCAGCGTGGAAGTGAGAGAGGGCATCAGCCAGCTGGCCAGCAGCAAGGAGTTTCTTCCCCATCTCTAGGTGACTCTCCACACTCCCATCCCTGCCACACTTCACTCCTGAGAAACATTCCACCACAGTTTGGAGCATGTTAGTAAGCACTGCTAAGCTGCACTATTACCCTTTCAAATAGTTGACATGAGTGACCCAAATCAGCTAGCATTCACATCTTCACTGTAAGTACACAAAACTAACGGAACTGCTGTTTGGCATGAAGCAATAATGTCACTGACCCCTGATCACACAGCAGAGAGGAAGACAGAGTAGCAACACAATACAAGCTAGCTAGCTAATAAAAACTGCCTGTAGCAACACACACATCGTCTGGCTGGTAGCTAGCTGGTAAATTGAACAACTGACGTCCCGCAAAGTTGCATTAGATTTTCAAGCTAGGAAACCAGCTAGCGAGCGTTAATCCCTTCAATTTCGGTAAATTAGCTTAGCTAACGGTAGCGATATACTTACTGCAGGCTAGCTGGCCGGACTGGACAATGGTCAAAGCTCAAAACAATATTATATAACGTTAGCTAGATGGAAAAGTCAGTTTCTTACCTT
The DNA here is from genome assembly GCA_900660455.1 of Gephyroberyx darwinii. Lineage (NCBI taxonomy): Eukaryota > Metazoa > Chordata > Actinopteri > Trachichthyiformes > Trachichthyidae > Gephyroberyx > Gephyroberyx darwinii. Next base: position 6,142 of record CABFOQ010030944.1, read on the forward strand.
CGTATCTCAGATCAATCAAAACAAGGACAAATGGCATGTAAGTCAGCGTTTTGTGCGCTACATGGTTGATGGAAACCATGGTTAGGTTAACGTTTGGATCAAACGAGCCCTGTCGTTTTCCTGCTAAAAACTCTAGCTGACGTTATTTGAAGTACGCGTTAATTCTTGACAGTCCCATGTGCTGACAGCTATTCAATGTAATTTGGCATCACTTCTTTTTCCCCAGTCAGAGCAGAGCGAGCGAGGAACTCGACCGGTCGTGGGGGGCTGCGATTGGCTGAATTATTGGAAGGCCACGCCCACTGGGATTGGTACAACAGAGAAGAGCCACGGCAGCACAAAGTCAGAGCGTCTGTGTGTGTGTGTGTGTGTGTGTGTGTGTGTGTGTGTGTTGTAAAGATACAAATGAGCTCATTCAACATGTGTTTTATGATTGTAATGTTCTCAGATGGGTTTTCTTAGGATAAAGTCTCCTGAATTAGACCACATATCCCTATTTGATTAGACTTTTGCTCTATGAAATCCTAAAGTATTTCTGTTGTTCGATTTGACTTCATGCAGAATTAACTAACCAACTATACTGTCGGCGGTGAAACCTATGAACAAAACAGTCATACATTCTCTCACTGTGCTAATTTCTAGTAAGTGAAATAATAGTGAAAATATGGAACACCCTGAGGGACCCCTGCTGGTCCCCAAAGGGAACATGCATAGTTTCACCCTTGGCACACAATAGTTTGAGTATCATTACCATGACTTGAGAAATAGATATCAGACAGGACACATATTTCAAATGTTCAAAACATACTTCACATAGCTGCATCTGAAAGTGTTTGGAAAAAAAGTAGCATCCTTCAATTAGCTTTAGCAATAAGTCATGTACTGGCATGATTACTTGCAAGTTCAAGAATTGGCAGGGCTGAAAACAGGAATGAAATATTTTACCCAAGTAGAAGTAGATCTACGATTAATTTGTTGTTGTTGTTGTTGTTGTTTTTTTAAAATCAGAGCAGGAGTACGTGTAGGAAATTACTCACAAGTAAAATAGTGGCTGTCAAGTTTTACTCCTGTACTTAGTTACAGTACCTTGGACTAAAAAATATTTTAAAATTGTGCCTTTCCAAAACTCTCTCCCCAGATATTAACTAATCACACATTTTGGCGTTGTTCTTATATAGTAAATGATTGATTTTGAATTACATCAACAAAGCTAGTGTCACTTCAGAAAGCCTGTTTTATTGTAAATGACATCTCATTGTATATACAGGATGTCTAAAATAAAGCTTACTCAAAAGTAGGAGTATATACTATAAAAACTCTTCAAGTACAAGTACAGACATTTAAAAAGAATAGTCTCCAAACTTTTCCACCTTGTGATAATAATAATAAAGGTCACACATAAGCGTTTGTAGACGTCTTGCTGCTCCTGCTGCTCCTGCTGCTCCTGGACTCACTGCTGGCTCTGCTGCCGCTGCTCAGGGACTTTCTACTCTCGCTGCTCTCTGTGCGAGCTGAAGACACGGAGGCCTGTTTGGCTGGAACAGCTGCGTAGGCATCAGAGTACCGGTAGTTCGGGAGTCCTTTTTTCTTCGAGCTGTGGAGAAATATACATGTTTTGGGGTTGTTTGGTATTCTGAGGGTAAAGTACAGACAACTGTGATAACCCTATTGATCAAACATCACAGCAATACCTTGACTGGCACCCTTCCTTCCCTGCAAAGATACTGCAAAGAAGACCTCCAACAACAAGTAGGGTGGAGCCTCCCCAGCCAATAAATACACCAACGCCTATTTCAAACCTGAGGATGAATACAATGTACAAGCATTATGTTTTCATGATGCATTTTGATGCATGAAACAGCAAGATTACAGTCACTATCCATGACAAGTATAAATTGTATGTACCTTTGAGCTTTGAAGTTAGGATCTTGAAATTCTGCTCTTACTTTGTTTCCATAATAGGAGAAAGCAATCATAGAACACAACCCTAAAGCAATAAGCACATATTTATTTAATGGATCAACTTCAGGAGCATGGCAGTGTGAAGTTTAAAAATAATTCAGAATGAACAGCTTTACCTGAGATGAGGTAGTTCATCCCTCCGGCAAAAGTTACTCTCGCATTAGCAATCTCTGATCCTCCGATCTTAGTGCACTTCATTCCCACTAAGACGAGAATTGATCCAAAGAAACCCAGAATAATGGAGGTGATGATGAGAGCGCGGCACATGTGAATGTCCCCTGCACAAGAGTAACAAAACAAACATCTTATCGACAAGATGTAGACAGAAAGTAGTACATTTTGTCAAAATTGCCTCATGGTGACATTTTCACTTACAGTTCAATGCCAGCATTGATGGAATTCCCTTGCAGTCAGACACTCCCGTTGAATCCGATATACAATCCTTCCACAGGTTGGAGAAGTAGTTTGAAGTGGTCAGAACTATACTGTCCACTTCAGACCAGGTCCAGATCTCTGTGGGCATGGTGGAGCAGACGAGGATCCATCCGCACACACAGACTACAAAGCAGCCAATCTCCATGTACATCACCACAGTCCTGTAATTCATGCCTGCCTTGCTGTCGAGCCACGACACAGAGAAAGCCAAAGCTACGCGATGGCACGAGCGCGACTCAAGCCAGACTGTGGAAACCTGTGAGCGAGTTTAGAGCCAGATATCTTCCGGCTCTGCCCACCCACAGTCCCTCCTCACACACTGCAGCCCGTAAGAGGCAGAACGCGGCTTGTGTACATCATCACATCCTTTGCTGTGGACTGTTTTTTTTTGTTCTGCCAAGGTCACTCTGAAGTCATGCTGTGTTTGTTATTGGTATGACTCCCAGGATCCTACCAGCATGACTTTAGCTTTGTGTACCATTTAGCTGTTGGTCCAAAGATGGTGTGTTGGCATCCTATTTCAGATAGGACACGTAGAACTATCCAATGGCACACTTTAGAAAATTGATGGCAGCTCATATCTGTCGCTACATATAACATTGATTCTAATACTGGATCAACGGCAGCTAAGCTAATGCTAAGCACTTCATGGTCACGTTTGGGGTTTGAATTGAGGATAGATTGTGAAAATGCTGCAGTCACAATTGTCATTAAGTAATATACTACATAACATGGAATGAAACTCACCATGATCATTGTAGGTAGAAAGGAATATTTATGTATGTTGACATATATTGCAGTGACAGTCTTTAAAAACTATACATGATAAATCATCATTACTGTATACACAAAGTTGACAAATGAAAAGTAAACAAAATATATTAACTTATTAAACTTATTTATGACCTTTGATTATACTAAACCAAAATGGCAAGAGCGTGATAACATCAAATAATTTACAATACGAGGAACAGTGACGACACTAAAAGGGAAGAAATAGTCTATTGACCTCATTCTCCATCACACCCTGGTCCTATCTGTGGACCTTGCTGATCAGCGGTTAATCCGATTTCTAGCTACTACACAAAAGCATCTCTTTCTGACATTTTTTCCGGCGTTGTCTGTGAGAGTTTAGAGACTTTGGAGCTGCTGGATCGTCCTGAGCCCATGTAAGATCCATACTGCCTGGACGGTCTGTAGTACCCAGTATACAGGGTTCTGCCTGCGGTGCGAGGGGCCATGTATGTTCGTGTTCCATAGGCGTACACCGCTTGACTGTAAGAGAAAAACATTGACGGCGTTAATAATGCAATATAAACTCTGCAGGGAAAAAGGTAAAGATGGATGACCTATTACCTTTCAGTGAAGATTACTCTGTAGACTGTAGCAGCATAAAGTACAGCCCCCAAAAGGATGAAGAAACATCCCACCAATCCCAGAAATATGGGGGTTCCTATGTCATACCTGGCATGAGGTCAAACGTAAGTGAAATCAGCACAATTTGGTCCTGATGCACATGGTATTTTGTTCCATAGTATACTAGCATTTGAGCAGTAGAATACAGTAAATATCGTCCACTGAAGTGTAGGCTTCTGCAATAACAGTGATACAGGTGAAGACATACTGTACCGTAAGTCTCCTGGTTGTAAACGGTCAGCAAAGGTTGTCCTGGCGATCCTGTTGATGTATAAGCAGTAGCCGGCAATGTCTGACACACCTGCGAGAAGAGGTTTCGGTGATACCAAGAAATGGTGAGGGCAAAACATTTCCGTCATTTACAGAGGCTAGCGTAGTAATGCCCAGTCTGCACTCACCGCCTACGAAATGAAACACTGCTCCGGCAAGTAATAGTTTGTCCTTGGTCTTGTCCGCTCCGCCAATATAGGTGCACTCCATCCCAAGAAAGCAGAACACCGCAGCGAAGAACCCAAGAGTTAGCCCGCACATCAGCAGCCCCCGCACCCCCTGGACGTAAGCTGAGAAATAGAAATAAAGTGGAGTTCATTTGTTTCAACTAAGCAAAGAAAAGACTCCAATTCTAGTACAGCAAATTTCCCTCAAAGTTAGAAAGAGATGCCAATATGAAATCTAAACAATCTGAATCTGAACAATATGAAACCTCAAATCTAAACACAATATTTGGTGGACAGTGAGATCACAGTACCCATGAGCACACACACTTTTAGCAGTGGAGATACCAAATGCTGTGCTCGTTGAGCTTCTGGACCACAACTATTTCTATTCAGCATCTATATTCATACAGTGCAGAGGCAGATTTTGTAGAACGTCATTCCTGAGGATCTGTGTCCTGCAGACCACTTACCGGTGACAGACCAGAGCACTGGGAAGTCTCTGCAGTTCGTTACTGCCGTGGAATCGGTGAAGCAGTCCTTCCACAGGTTGGACCAGTACCAGGCCACCTTGATGATGAACGAGCCTCCTTGTCCTCCTATTTGGGTGATCCTCCAAAAGTCCATGGCCATGGTGCACAGCACAAACAGCCATCCCAGCGTGGAGATCAAGAAGCCGAACACTTGGATCAGGCGTTTCTTCATTTCTGAAATCAGTAAATGAAGACCGAGGAGACTTGCTGGTGTGGCTCCCGCTGAGGTGGGCGGTCGACCAGGACAGACAGCACACGCTCACACTCGTCTGCCCAGTGGCGAGCGGGACGACGACGCTTCTTGTTTCATTTCGGCGGGTGGCGATAGGTCTGTCAGGGCAGGAGTGTTTGTGCCATGTGTCATCAGTGTTGATGTGGGCCGTGTGTCACCGTGGAAGAGGTTTACTGTAAACACTCAGGAGCGTGGCATCCACTTTAGATATTCTGCACCACTTTTAGCTGCCCTTTCCTTAATAGGAACATTTACACCCATTTTACATCCATTTTATATCCATTCTGCAGCAACAAATACATTTAATATGTATTAAAGTGCCCTCCAAAACTTTAAATCGTTTAATCATTTTTGCCTTCTACACTATCACAGGGTAATAAAAAGTTAAATGGGTCTGACTCCCACAATATTTCACCACGAGAGAATAAAATACAAAATTGCAAAATACAATTTTAACTGTCCTCTCGCTGAATAGGTAAATGATAATAATGGCACACTAAATAGAATCTGCTGCATCCATTTTATTTCTATTCACACACTGTACAACTATTTATAACAGGGGCCGAAGCCCAGCCAACCGAGAGAAAGACAATGAAATGATACAGTCCTCTTTTAACCTTCCTAGAGTTTGCATATTACAAAAATCATAGTTAATGGTTATGTCATGGAAAACAAGATCATCTGTGTTAGACATAGTTTTAAATACTGTCATTACAGATTAACAGCATTAGCGGGTGGCTTACTGTTAAAGACACAGGAACAGCAAGTCAAATGGCTTACCAAACAGTACACACCTGCAGCCTATACAAGTAGAAAAAAGTAGAAAATAATGCAAAATAATAATAGATTTTTGACCAAATGCTTTTGATTGTTTGTTGTTTATCCATAAGACATCCATAATCCTAAAATTCACTCGTCAAATAGGAAAATATCTGCCACATCTAAAAAAACTACAATATCCCAAGACAGTGCACTGTATCGTCTTACCCTTGGAATAAACATGTGAAATGTGTTAAATCTACTTGCTGGTAAGCCACCACTGGTCAACATCAGCAAATCCTGTGACGCTGTTAGACAGAAACCACAAGTTTCATATCGCATGAAGGTTTTCAAACACATGTCAAGACTCATCAGTGTCTTTACGTTCACATTCCTCACACATATGCGTTCTTATCGAAGTGCTGCATCCTGGAGGAGTTGCTGTAGTCTGGAGGAGGCTGCTGGTTTATTGACTTTGCCTGCCCTCTTGGGTAGGAAGAGATATGGGAACGCGAGGCGGCACCTCTGTAGATATATCCTGCCTGACTATGGCTGTAAGGGAACAGAATATAACTTCACAAATCAAAAAAAATAACAAGAAATAACAAAATTGATGTATTATTTTCAATGTTGGCCTGTTTATATACAAATGCAACACTTTCTATCTAGTCTTAAACATGTACATAGTGGTTCCCCATGCTAGACAACACACGTTGCTCAAATGCAGTTGCAGTATGGAGGTTTGATTTGTGATGTATGACTTTGACGCACCTTTTAGTAAAAGTATCTGCAATGGAGAAGCAGAGCAGCCCGCCTCCCAGAATACAGAGGATGGATCCTGCCCAGCCGATAAACAGAGCAGCTCCCAGCTCATACCTGAGGACACAGAACACGTTAAATAACAGCGACGCCCACTTAAATCATCGAGTCATGTTAAGGCAGTCTGGCTCTACCGGGTTAAACACGTTGCTCACTTCTGTGCCACAAACATGGGGTCGAAAAACTCTGAAGTTATCTGGTGTGCGTAGAGGGAACACGCTGAAAGCGAGCAGAGGCCTAAGTGGGAGAAGATAAAGATAATCAGCACGTTAGATCAACAGAAAATGCTATTTCACTGATAACTCTAGTTACGCTATACTGTACTCACCGCTGAGAATGAAATTCACACCAGCGAAGAAAGCAATCGTGGCTTTGTTTTTGTCAGTTCCTCCAATTTTGGTGCATTTCATCCCAACAAGTGCAAATATAGCACCAAAGAAACCCAGACAGACGGCTGCAATCATCAGTCCCCTGCAAGCCTGGATGTAACCTGCAAAAACAAAAACACACATATCAACGTAAAGGCACTGAGAAGCGTGTTACGTACCTTCATTCTGTGATTCTGTGATTTCATGTAGTCTCACACCCTTGTTACTTGCACAAGGTCATTTACTGTGCAGGTGACAAATTTACACATAAAGCACCAAGGACAATTTGTCAGCAGTAACCATAATTGTTTTTAAGTTCTTCATGGTGTGGTGGTGACACTCCTGGCATGAAACCTCCTATTCAGAAGCAAATATTACCTTGGTGGTTAACCCCTGAAACTAGTCAACCATGCCGGAAACAGCCCGCGGCTCCCAGTAAATCTCATTTATAGCCTTCAAGTCCCGAGAACTAAGGCTAAACATTTACGTATTTGGAGGTAAATGAGTTGTTCCCGAGAGGGCACTTGTATCAGGCTTCAATAGATCTATTAGTCCCGACCAGCACTGAGCTTCAGCTTGAATTCGCTTAAAAAAAGTTAAGAGAAAGAGAGTAAAGTTGTGGTGGTTCATCTAACTCTCATCAGGGACTATAGGACACCGAGGATGATCCAGTGTCTACACATAAAGAAGTAGCCAGGATAACAGTTTACAAGCTTCTTCAGACATTATGCTCTTGAATTGTGAAACATTATACCCAAAAGCAACCACAAAATCCACATAGTTGAACACATGCTTTGGCCCCAGCAAAAAGGTCAAACAAAAGGTCAAACTAGATACATTTAGGTACCGTCAAAGATAAAGCATTTCTCAGCTGATCTCAGCATTTTTGAAAGCAAGGGAGACTTTAAAAAAAAAAAGAGCTGACCATCCAATGCCAGCATCGAGGCAAAGTCTTTGCAGTTGGAGACTCCTGTTGAATCAGTGGCACAGGCCTTCCACAGATTGGACCAGAGGGTGGCCGTGGTGATGACCGTTCCATCAAGCGAAGATACCTTCCAGTAGTCCGTCGGCAAGGTGGAAGATATGAGCACCCAGCCCGATGTGGTCAAAATAAAGGCGAAGATCTCTGTGACCATGCTACTCATATTGCCCAAAAGACTCTTCTACACCGGTGTGACTGCTACCTAGGTTGGTGGGGACCTCAAATCGATTAATGGTTCTGAGGCTTGTTGAAAAGATTAGCCAGGCTCCACGCTGGTAAGTTAAATGGAAAGGCTGGGATTGATAGTTAATGTGTTGTGGACTGTTATATTCAGTAGGGGAGGGTTTGGCCCCGCACATCAACAAGTCTCAATGGTCTCTAGATCTTCCTCCACCCCCTCATCCTATACACGTCATTCTGACTCACTATGATAGGTGATGGGGACTGCAGTGGGCAGGGGGGAATCAGACGTCAAGGATGTTGAAAGTGTCATGATGACACCAGCAGTGACGTTTCAAATAATAGGAAGACACTGCATGCATGTGCAGTGTGTGTGTTTGTGTATCTGTGTGTTTGGGAGAATCACACACATATAGACAGGACACACATATAACAAAGCCCTTCATGAGAGGATGTGTGTTTTTGGGAGAAGACCACCTCCTTACTGGGACGGTCTCCTATGATTAACACACAACAAGGGAGTGTGTGAGCTTGAACTTCCTGACAGACCTAAAATAGCATTGGACCCATAACTTATTAACAGCAGGTCACCCAAACCTGTCTGACGTCTCAGGGACAAGGGGAACTCATTTTCTGACACTTTGGTGAGTAATGTGTTAATAAAGTTAGAGGTGGAGAACCATAGTCATGACAGGCTGATGCTATCAGGAGGAAGCAAACACAACAGGCAGCACACCCAAAACAGATACAAATCATTAAAGGTTCAAATCATGATAAGTTGAGTTAGAGCCCCATCCTGTGGTTGTACATGCTACTACTACTACTACCACTACTACAAACAGTCTCTCATTGCAGTAACGCCACCATTAGATGGAGCTCATAACCTCAAAGCGCTCTACTAACTACATACTTTTACACAATTGGTTTGATAATAACCTACTAAATGTAAACCAGTTAATTCATGAACAAATAAAAGTATTGGGAATATAGAAATATATAATAAAAAAAAGAAAATATAGAGAAAATATAGAGAAATATGATGTTTGGTACAGTAATTAAAGCAATACCTAATGACATTGTGTCCTGATCAGGAAGCAGGTGCCTTAATAACAATGTTCTAGATAACCATCATCTTGCTGTTATTGTATATCTATTTTTGAGAAAAGTGCAATTACTCATTTATTAGAAACTCCTGAGTCCACTGCCATTCCTTCAAGCACATAGAAATATTTAAGATTGTACACAGATATTACAATATTTAAGATTGTACATAGATATTGTACACAGATATTACAATATTTAAGATTGTACACAGGTATTACAATATTTAAGATTGTACACAGATATTACAATATTTAAGATTGTACACAGATATTGTACACAGATATTATAATATTTAGGATTGTACACAGATATTACAATATTTAAGATTGTACACAGATATTACCCATTCAATGTATTTTTATTCCAACCGTAAATGTGAATACAGTGAAAACTGCAGAACATGTTTTTGTAGAATGTATTTATGCAACAACACTATGGATTGATTTGCAAAACAACATTTTTTTAACAATACACATGATATGGTGGAACAACCCCTTGACCCACACTCCAGGGAGAACATTTAGAAGTCATACCTAAAGAATGACGTCCTACCAAACCGATGCATCGGTCTTACTAATACCTCCCTACCATCTACCGAGCATAAACCTAAACATGACCTAACATCAATGTAACAGAACCACCTACCTGAGAATGTATGATGAAACAATTGTAAAACTTAATAATAATCATAATAATAAGATAATACAAATAATACGTTGACAAAACGCCTCAAATTTCTTAGGGTTTTCAAGGTCAGATCCAGTGTATGTATTTGTATTATTGTTTTTTGTTAGGCTCTCAGTGTATTGTTTATGCACATTGTGTTGAAGTGAAATGATTTCATCAATGAAAACAAGACGACTTATGAAAAACAGTTTTAAAAACAAAAGGAGGCAGTAGACAAAGCAGGATGTGGCAGACAACAACCAATTCTAGTCAAGCTATCAACTGAAAACTGAATCTATGTAGTTAATTGATGGGTAAAGATAGTTACACTGAGAATTAGTTACATAACTTCAACATATCTAATATGTTCTCACTGTAGATAATAATGAAAATATCAACAACGTATATACTTTCAACAAAATGAATCAAATACAGCTGAAATACGTCTGGCGTTTATAATTGTTTAAATTGTTCTCTACTTGGCGTACACAGGAACTTCTATGAGTCAGACACGTTCAGTTTGATATTTCCTTCAAAGGATTACACATTTACACATAGCTCACATCTGTATCATCACTGGGAACACAAATGAATGATATCTTCACATGTTCTGATAGCTTTTATTGTTTAGCGATATTTTTTGGTTGCCACAAGATTGCAGACAATATTTTGATACCAAATAATGTGAAGCCACAAGGTCATTCCTGATCTATAATAATAGGTGAATGATGCAGTGAAGAACAACTCCTGGCATTCATTCTTGACAAGCAATCACATGACTCTTCGTTATCTGACAAATATAAAGTGAGCCATATCAAAAATATGAACGGCACCTACTGTCTACTAGTAAAAATCATTATATAACTATCCGCTTTACCAACATGCACTGTGAGGACCGGACTTCCAGAAACTGCAGCTTTTGATAAGAGTCTACATAGTTTAGTGTTTTGAAGAGCATCATTAAATATCAACACCTTGATAATATGATCCAGTACTGATACAACATTTTAAACAATTATAACGGAAGCAGATATGACTGGAAAGGAAGAGTTGTTGTCTTGCTTGTTTTTCAAAATTAGATTCCATTATTTGAAAAAAAAGACTTACACCTTTTTTTTCACCCTTTGAAAATCACAGACAAACAAATCATGGTACTTTTTAAAGGATAGTAGGTCGCCTAAGTCCTTCAGTGACAAAATGATAATACACTGACAGACTGTATCCTCGATATTTTAGAGATATTGAATGATGAACCTCAGGTAAAGATTCTTCTCCAAAATAGATATATATTGTTTTGGAAAATGAAATCTTCAAATCTCGATAACTCAGCATTTACCGTGAAAGGTGTCAACATGGACGTAAACATCGCCGAGTTTCCGTAGGCCGAACACTAGCGTGACAACATGCAGAGTTTGTGTGAGCTATGTAGGAGAAGATGACCTCTTTAGCTTACCTTCTAGTTTGAAGATAGTATGATGTGGTCTGCAGTGCAGGGCCCCAATAGCATTTCCAGCACAATTGTTCCACAGACCCTGGAGTACCCATGTTGCTGTGATGACTGAGGATGCCCTGCTGGTGGCCCTCCACTCGTTGGACACCGTGGCACCGATAGTGGCACCCAGCCCCGCCAGGCCGCCAAGGAAAGCCAGAATCTGCACGCCTGACATTTGCTGGTTTAAGATATGTATACAGTCTTTAAGAGGACTCAATAAAATGAGAAGAAATAAAAAATGCCCCAGGCAAGTAAATTACACTGTGGACATGTGTTTCACTGAGATGATTTACATCAAACACATCTTGCCTTGCTGTGTTGGCAAGGGATGGACAGAGGTGTCCTGGAGTGAAACAGTAAACTGTCAGCCCGAGCTGACAGTTAGTTATTAAATTGGAGCAAGCAGCTTTTGAAAGGGTCCCTGTTGTATTTTTGTGTGCTCTAGTTTTAGTCTGAAAGTAAGGTCAAGTATCATATTAACATAAAAAATAATAAAGGAGTAATCAGTAATCCTAAAGACAAGGAGCAATGTGACAAAGTCCAGTTACTGGTTCAACTATTTCTGCACACGATATTTAGCAACAGAGAATGACACACTATTGTCTGTCGACCCTTAAAATAAATGTGCTATGATTTGTATGTTATGTTATAGGCCTATTTTCACCTACAGTAAAAAATCAGCGGTGCATTTTTTGGCTAAATTGCCCTACTAATGAACAGATGATGACATAAATAGTGTTCTCACTTGATCTTAAAAAATCAGTTTTGCTTACGTTCTTTCAAGTGAAGTGGTTGTATGAAGTGAAAAGGTACAATCAAGGAAGAGGACGAGCATCTATCATTTGGCTTCATATGGAGGTGCAGCTCCACTGAAATACTAAACAAATCATTAACAGTTACAATCTATTCCAGCATGTGAGCCGAGCCGAGCTGGAGCAGGGAGGTGAGCGGATCTGTTCACTGGAGTTGAGCGAGGAGGGCATCGGAACATCTGTCGCTTGAGCCCGCTGCAGTATAACTAATACAACAGTGCAGCAGTGAAGTTGTCTTTGAGCGAGCCCCTTCGTTCATTTTCTTTATGCAGCATAGTGAAAGACAGGCAGGGACCCTGGACAGGTCGCCAGTCCATCACAAGGCCAACGCAGATCGACTGTCAATCACTTTCAGGGCAACTTCAATCCACCTGACCTGCATGTCTTTGGACTGTGGCAGGAAACTGGAGTACCCGGAGATGCTGTGGCCATCTGGAAGTACAAAGTCGGTCATAGAATATAGAGCATGAACCACTGTGGAACATTTATGAAGCTTTGAATTGACTTCCTATCTGATGGTGTCTGTACCTGTTGGATGGTGGACCTCCAAGTAGTCATATAAGCTGATGTTCAAGATCTTGAACACCAGACAAGTTTTGACTGTGCAACAGGAAGCAGTCATACAATTTCATAATGTTACACTTATCTGGGTTCAAACATCTGGTGTCAGGAATCAATTTTTCATGTTGGTCAATGTTGGTCAATATATTGTGCAATTTTACTGCTACACACATAAACTTGGATACTCTGGCCTCACATAGGCTGAAGTAAGGCATTGTTGGATGTTAGGAAATCCTAAATCCACATTTCTATCTCATAAAAACATGAAATTCATCAAACAAATCAAATTAAAGTAGGGCTTTTCAAAGTTTTTCATGTGAAGGGCCCTCAAACAGATCCACAGCACGCCACGGACCCCCATTTGATAAGACTGTGTCCCAAGGAACCCAAGGTTTTTGCTGTTGGTTATAATTTGGTACAGAACAACTGTCTACACTGGAGGTGATAAGGGAGACCACTGATCAGAACAGTAATCTACATCATTCTGTTACTGTCATGCCTTAAAATGAAGTAATAGTGAGATTAAACCCATCCTTATTCTGCTGGGGGACCACCCTGAGACCCTTCAAGGACCCCTGGGGGTCCCCACTTTTGGATCCACTAACTTAAAGCATCACTTACTTGAACTTCTGTTGTTACTTGGAACTTTTGACTTAATGCTTCCTTTTGAAGGGCAAATAGCATCTCTCCTCCCATCCAACCTCCACAGGTCCTTTTTAAGGGGGTGAGGAGGCTCCCAATGTATCAGGATTTTGCTCATTGGCTTCACAGTACCCGCTGTTGCCTCCCCACTATAGTCATGCAATCCAAAAACCTTCTCAGATGCAGTGATGTGCGGTAACGTGTCACTCTAATAATAATGATACAGTTACCAATAAATCAGTTACCCTTGTTATCACCCCCTCATATCACATTTAAGGACAACTTAAATGACAACTAAAGGACAACTCATGCCCGCCACACACTGCGCTAGCTAACCTTAGCCAGCTCGGATTAAAGACGGACATGTTGGAAGTATTCCCACTACTTTGAGTTTGTCAAGAATAAAGAGGACAAATATATTGTTGTCAGTTGTAAACTAGGCGCAGGTACTACAAGCTAAACTGTCAGTGTATTTGGTTGTTCACAGAGGTGCACAGGTGAGGTATTTAGTAATTTAATGAGTAGTGTAGTGTAACGAATTACTTCTCACAAGTAGTAATAAATAAAGTAATCTGAAAAATAAAAAAAGGAACGACAAAAGTGAAGTCCAGTGGGTCATTTATATCTCCTTGA
>CABFOQ010030945.1:0-14408 GCA_900660455.1 Gephyroberyx darwinii
AGTTTACTTGTACGTACACAAACCTCCTCGTCAGCCAAGGCAGTTTGCTTGCGAGTCATAAATACCAAATGCTTTTGTGTTCGTGTGTGTGTGTGTGTGTGTGTACCTCCTTCTCGGCCCCTGAGACGGTATCCAGCAGTTTCTCCAGCTCGCCGTGCATGGAGCTCTCCAGCTGCTGCCGCATCACTTCCTGGAACTGAGCCATCCCTCCGTTGACCACGCCCTTACTCAGACCTACACAGAAAACATAGGGTAGTCATTGTGTGTGTGTGTGTGTGTGTGGCGGGTAGAAACCGTTTGTGGCTGGCTTTTACAAGATATCACATCATACTTCACTCATCTTAGCAGCTGAATGTGCGTATGTTGGATAGTGACTGTTAGGGTTCGACCAATAAGGGTGACACGACAAGGATTACAAGTATTCAGTGTTTCCCCCATTATTTTATTCTTGTCAGGATGGAAAGTCTCTAACAGCATTTAGATCATCATGGGACACTAAAACTCTCCACTGAAACCAGACACATAAAACATTAAACCTTTAAATGAAAAACTAAACTGTGCAAACAAAGTAAAGCAGGTTTTACAGACATATTGATATTTAATACATTTACTAAAAGCCCAATATCGGCCCAATATATCGGTGTAAGCCTGAAAGTATCAATATGGATGGTTATGTCTGTTCTTATCGTATCAATCTGTTTCTACGCTGCCAACAAGACAATTTCCTGTACATAAATAAAGCAATAACATGAGAGAGGGCGTTCCTTACTGTGATTATGGTACGATGGTGACGTAATAGGTACGAGGTACATCACCTTAGCACCCATTATCACAGGTAACAACGCCTTCAAGGTTATTATGGTCTATATAGGGCACATAAAACCCAATGCCAACAAGTTTTATACACACACAAATGAAAAACAAGCAGCAGAAAAGAAAAAGAAAGAAAGAAAGGCGATACCCAAAAGGGTGTTTTTTTTACTGGGAGTCTCTAAACAGCAGCTTTCTTCAAAGTAGTTTACGTAAGAAAACAACAAAGGTTACTTACTAGCTCCTTGGTTACCACAGGAGTCGTCATGGCAACCAATAGAGCACGGCTGGCTTTGATGAAGCTACAAGTTGTTTAATCCTGATTCTGTTCTTGTTGGCAGCTTGTTAATAAAGCTTGACTGTGTTTGAAACTATGATACGCTGGTTGAGTTATGTGCAGTAACATGATATAACGAGGAGGCGCTAACCTCCACCGACGCTGAGCAACTCTCTCAACTTTCTGCCCCTAGGGTATCATTCCTATCTATTAAAATTTAAGCGGCATTGATTTCTTGACCCTGCAAACATACGGAAGTTTCTATCTCCGTTAGTTTTATAGTCATGGCTTTAAAAAAAAACATCTAATGGCGGAAATGTCAGATCAGGATCACCCAAAATCGAATCAATTGCTTATCTGCCCGCTGACTTTCATGGAAATCCTTTCACAAACGCTTGAGATATCCCACTGACACAGACAGACAAACTAACTTTCCTAAGACTAAGACTAACTTTCCTCCTTGGAGTTACAGGCATCATAAATCATTGCGTCAACATTGTGGTAAAACTATCTCCAAGTTTCAGCTGCTGAAACTGTCAAATGTTCAGTTTTGTTATTCCACGGTGATAGATTACCTCTCCACTAGATGTTTCTGTTGGATCTCTAGCTTACTCCTCTCTATTGTGAAAATGTGACTATTATTTATGTCGGTTACAGGCAAGCTGTGCCAGAGACCTGTCCATGTTGTTATAGTAAAGATGTAGATTACGTAACGCCCCTTTAAATGTCCTTAAAACACGTTGAAGCTCGAGAAAGTTTGACTCCCGTGTAATTTACAGCCCTAACTTAATTCACCAGATCCAAATAAGTCATTTAAAAGTGTGTGTGTGTGTGTGTGTGTGTGTCTTACTCCTGCTATATTACATGAGGGTCACAAATCGAGCATCATTTGAAACTCAGAGCGGTTATATCTGGGCCCATGCTGTGATCAGTACAAGGCAAGACCATGTTTCCTGGACTGGGTTGGAAGAATCTGTTCAGTATTGAATGTGAAGAAAGCTGGAGGAGCCTGGACAAGCTCGCTCGCAACTAGATCACTACATAACTGGAGATCTACTGGTGGTTTTGTACGAAAGGACCTGGGAATGATGAAATCGGTTCTCCAGTCTTTAGTTCATATAAGAGCAGTACTTCGGTTCTGTCTAAAGTCGGTTTTTCCTCAACAGGTTAATCAATCAGAAGAGCACAGATTGTGGGTGTGGTGACGATGCTGTGCTCCTCAGGAGGACGGGATGGGCTCCGTGTGCTGGAGTCCAGCCGAGGGTAAGAGGAAGGATGACGCGTGACAGACGGGCCTGATGCCGCTGGGTGACCACACGACAAACAGTTGAGTCGAGGTGAATGAAGGGACGTTCGGTTGTGTTTCCCCCCCCATCTCAGCAACATTGAAAACATGAGATCTGTCTTGGATTTCAGAGATATAGGGGAGTAGCCTACACATTTTATTTAACCTCGCCATGACTGCTTCAATGCACGTTTAAATAACAAAGAAACAGGTTTCATTTTTTTTCTATTCAGAAGGCGTTTAATAAGAACTGAGAGATGGAAACATACCAAACATATCATAACATCTCAGCATCTCTTCACTGGCTGCCTTTCTGGTTTTACTGGTTACTTTTGAGGAGTTATGTCTCTGAACTTCCTTATGAGCCTCTGCAGGGTTAGGACTGGGTTAAGACTAACTCCTTTTTATCTTTTTTTCCCCCAATTCTCATCCTTGTCTGTTATTTTTTTGTATCTTTCTGTTTTATTGACCTTTGTCATTGTTCTTTTTTTATTTTTTTATTTTCTTGAGTGTCAAGCAATTTGCAACTAAATAAAGATTGTTATATAATATTATATTTAATTGAGGGTGAGGCAGATGGGATCAGAGGTAACAAGAGCGAACTGACAAGACAATAGTTTAGTTTAGTACAGGAACAGTGTGGATAGGAGAGAGAGATGGAGAGGAGGAGAGAGCGAGAGATGTAGGGAATCTTCTCATTAGGTAGTGAATGGCACAGTGAGAGCGCCAGAGCAGCCGACTACAGCCCTCAGACACGCACAGGTCACTACTGCTGGCAGACAGTCAAAAAATAAAATAATTATTAAATAGGAAACTTTTGCCGGGATCGTGTGCCAAGACAAGAAATCTTCCACATGACCGCTAAGAGAAACCGCTGGTCAGGATTGTGGTTACAGCAGATCATTTTAGATTATATGAGGCTTTATTTTCAGCTCTTGTCATTAGAGGGGGATGTTAACAGCAGCGTTTCGGCTGTGGCTGTTAGTCTACAATACCAGCCACTTTGACAGGTTACCAAGCATCATCTGGAGGTCCTATTCTCTTCTAAAGACCAGTGAAAGAGCCAAAGTGGCTGGAGGATTATCAGAAAGAAGGAATTTCCCTACTCTGGTGTAAATGATTCAATTTTTTCTAATGATTGAATGAATTTTGTGTGCATGGCAGTATTGTATGGGCAGTCTGGCATGAAAAACAAGATACAAATGGAAAATGCAGCTGATGAATTAAAAGAATTAAAAAGCCCAAAGCTATGAAATAAAACTAGGAAATAACCAGGAAATAACCTGGCCTGGATTGTGAGTTACTGTTATAGCGACTCTCTTTGAATCCACACAGGCTTGGATTACTGCAGCAGGGAATCAACTTCCCTTCAGACCCGCACAGCGTTCAGATTCATCACATTTGCAAGGTTAAGAGCCACAGCAACTCTCCCCTCTCCTACCGACACTAACATCACTTACCTTCTACATAAAGTGCCATGTTTCAGTTGCACAGTTAAATCCAATAAACAGAAATACTTCAAAAATCTTCCAAAGAAGTATTTAAAAAAACACAGATTGTGGAACTAAAGTGCCATCAGCTACACATTCCTTCAAAAGTTTTCTTGAGGTAAATGCCAACTGGTCACTCATCCAGAGGTGGACATTCCTGTAAAGTCCAGTCACATCTAGAGCTTCAGCGGATTAAAACATCCTCTCGACCACTTATACTCTGAAAAAGGAAAGAAAGGAGCCAAGCAGAAACACCTTTCACGGTTATCTCTCTGGATATGAGCCAGACGCTGTCCGCGTATATGTAGCAGTATCAGTTTTTATTGCTTTCGGGTCGGCCTCTCTCTCTCTCTCTCTTTTTTTTCTCACCCCAGACTAAAACCACGTCACAAATCCTGGCTTTGAATCCAACTTCTGGTCCATCTTTTGCCTCGCCCCCTGTCTTCACTTATGAAATCATTCCCACCGAGTCTGAGATGACATTCACGCCTTCTTTTCCACTTATTTACAACACGAAGCCCGTCAATTATTAACCCACTGAGATGCCCTGACTGTCCGCATAACCTGCCTGCCTGTCTGGGAACTTTATAGCAGCTGCGGAAATGAATGATGGATGGATACAGCCTGTACCGGAGGGGGTGGGGAGGAGGAGAATAACGCTGCTCAAAGTGTGTTACCAAACACACACAAACCACCGGTGATACACACTAACTCAACGGCAGGAAAATACCTCAGAGCCGTCTATATTATTTTAAGAAAAACGACCGTTTTCAATAAGACATCCGTGTCATGCCTGACGAGAAAGCACGCATTACGCAACCACCTTCATGTATTTCTTAATACTTCGCGTTGGGAATATACAGGATGTTTGAGAATTTGACACACGACATACTTATCGTCAGAATATTATTTCGTGTATATTTAGAGGATTTTTTTCTTACTGTGTGATTGTTGTAGGATGCTGGCGGAAGAAAGTCGAGGGGGTTGGCCTGGTCCAGCGGGTCTAAAGACCGGCAGCCCAGGAGAGAAGAGCCACCAAAAAAAATCAATAAATGTGATTGGCAGATTTTCCACACACCGGATTTGTGTTTGCGTTCAACGTCAGACGATAAATTCATACGACATTAAACGCAAACTCAATAACCTAACAAAAGCAGACTAGTTTGAAGATAAGGTACATTGAAATGTATTTTCCGAGACTGAACGAATAGGAAGCGTGCACGAGCGCGTTAGCCAATAAAAACGCCGCTTTTCTCAGGTTATTCGTGACGCAGTTGAGCGGACCAATATATTCCTGCTACGTCCAACACAGAAAAACGCTGCCACTTCCGGGTTGATAAACACGAAAATCAAGAAAACGTAACAAGCATAAACCACCCTGTACTCACTACCCACCATTTTTATTTGGAGGATACAGTTCACCTTTTCAAGCTGACGTAACTGACGTGGTTATATGAAGATAAAAAAGTATATAATTGAATTAACCACATAACTGGTAGTCATGCTGTATACATGGGAAGCAAATCTACAAAATCAGTGTTTAGATACGGTTTATTTGCCTGTAGTGGTAATGAATTGTCACCTAATTATAGTAAAAAAAAAAAAAAAAAAAAAAAGTGATAGGCTAAACACCAGATGAACCATATTTCTTCAACTAGACTCATCATTACCAAACACGTGAGCTCAGTGAATTCCACTTATTTAGTTTTAAGGCACCCAAGCAGCAGTCTGCACGCCCATGTGTAGGATTCATTTACCTCAAGGACAGAGGTATGATGATTATTTTGTTAAGCATTAGCTCAGGCTATTTCAATAGGTTGTTACATAACGACCATCCCTCCTGCTGCTGTGACTTCAAAATTGAGGATGCGCTGCCCCTCTCTGGCAGAATTGCATCATTATCCTGAAGGTCAGGTTTTTCTAGCCAGCTCACATTGCCTGAAAGTGACTCACATAACTGAACATAAATAATGCCTATAAGTTGGTTTTCTTACAGACATTGCCTTTATTCAACTTGGTAAACACAAAGCAAGTTTAAATCCATCTACAAAAAAATATGACTACATGGTTTAATCTTTTATTGTTTCGACGGACAATTAACCGTTTCAGTGATTGTAGACTTAGCGCATTGTTGACTACTTGTAACAATCCTCCATGTTTGACTTCATCTGAAGATGGTTTATAACAAATCTTAGTGGACTTACACTCATACACACAGAGAGACACACATACACACAACACTGCAGGGGAGGGTGGAGTGTTTCGTCATAGACGTGCTTCTGGAGGTTTCGGGGTGTCTAAGAGCTGGTCGCTTGGCCCTGAGGGGTCTAGTCACACCAGGAAGGACACCGCCATGTCCCTCTCCTCTATCAGCTCTGTGGCCGTGGCGTCCATCTTGCCTTGGGAGAAGTCAGTGATGGCTAGGTTGTCCACAATCTTCCAGGTCTTGTCCTGAGGAAAGGACAATTCCTTAAATTCTACATTTTTCATGACAGTCTCTCCGTGGCAAAGTGTTTACAATTCATGAAACCTTCATTTCAACAGGGGAAATGTAATGCTTTACAACTAAAAGGAGTTGTTCAGCACTTCTACCCAAACACATTTTGAGGACAAAAAAAAAAAAAAAAGGATGCGAGGAAGCGTGTGTTCACACAAGCAATTTCATTTCTTTTCTACAATCAGATAAATGTTTCTAAATTTTGACCATGGTCTCCTTGTTTGTTGGTGCAAAAAAGTCATTTCTGGCTGAAGTTTAGGGCATATATATCATGTAGTAGCACTGCTATACACCCTGCCTATGAATACTGCTATATCAGCTAGCTGAAATTGGATCATTGGTAGCTAGCGGCATGAATGCAGAGTTATCTCACCTTGATCTGGACAGGGAACGAGTAGATGAGGTCTTCAGGGACTTTATAGGAGTTGCCAGTGGAGTAGACACCCATGGAGATGAACTCACCCTGAAGTGGAGCAAAAACTGGTTAAAACTGAAGTTTAGATCCAATGTGGGAATACACCAATTCCAATATTGGTATCAGATATTTGGCCAACACAGGGCAAAAATAAGGTTTTGGTACTGGGGAATTCCCCAAATACTGAAACCTGAACTAAAACTAAGAGCGTAAGAGGTCAGAAGTCAAAGTGAAGAGACTTGACTTTTCCCCCTCACACAGTGACGTGAGAAAAAGGATTTGTTCAATAACACTGATGAACTGATCATTGGTATTGGCCCATACTTACAGTTCAGTGCTCTGAATCAGTCTCAGAATTCAAGTAGTAGTAACGGTGCATCCCTAATCAAATGGTTTCATCTTGAACTAGTGTACACATTTTACTGAATGGAAGCCACTGATGTGTTAAAGATGTCTATATTTAAGAAGCTGTACTTCAGCCAACATCTAGCCAGTCCATCCCTGAAAAAGGCTCCTATGGGGTCTCTGCCGGGTGTTTACCTCAGGGGTGCCTGTCCAGATGTCCCTCATGTGGTCACAGATTGCCTTGGCTGCAGACATGGCGCTGGACAGCTTCCTGGCCTTGATGACTGCAGCGCCTCTCTGCTGCACTGTCTGCAATACAGGAAACCGTCAGCACAAATGAAAATGGAGAAGATGAGAGCACATGAGTGAGAGTCAGTGGGAACTTAGAGGTAAACATGATCCTATAAACTGGGTTTGCAAATCAAATTCATAACAAAAAACACGTTAAATGTCCCAGGTGTTGTTTTGTTGAAGCTATAAGTTATAATTTGGGTTACTATTCCTTCAACTAGATCTCAGCAACCAAGCTTTGACCCCTTGTATTCAATTTCCACTTGTTTTGGATGTGCACCACTTTCCTTAATGACTGACAGGCCTGGAAAATAAAATTTTCAAATTTCCTCCCATTTTTCCAGGACCACAGCAACCATGTCTAAAGGGGGAATGTGTCTCTCAGTCCGATAGATTACAGTGAATCCCCTTGAACTCACAGAGATGAAATCTCCTTTGAGCCAGGTGTCGTCCTTGACGGCCTCGAAGCAGGCCAGGTCGCTGCCGGACATGTTGACCTTGCAGTGGTGCACGTCGGGGTACTGGGTGGACGAGTGGTTGCCCCAGATGATCACATTCTTCACATGGGTGGCGGGAACACCACAGCGCATCGCCACCTACAGGAGCAGAGAGTAAAGTCAGGTTTCGTGATCAACTTGGAACTGAAATGAAAATCTGACCATGTGTGGCAAAGGCCTGCGAGTCTAGTATGTAAACCAGAGCGAATCAGATTGCAAGAGCACTAGGGAGCTTTGTGAAGCACCCAAAACAGTGGGGCTCATGGTCATCCACACCTGAGAGCGAGCCCTGTTGTGGTCCAGACGGGTGAGGCAGGAGAAGTTCTCTTTGGGGATGGAGGGAGCAGACTTGGCTGCAATCAGACAGTTGGTGTTGGCAGGGTTTCCCACAACAAGCACCTGAAACACACACACTTTAAAATTACACACCCTTTAAAAAAGCTGCTGTTTTTTTAACATCAATCATTACAACATGGATTTCACAGGAAATTATATGTTGGTTTGCTTTACACGACAAAGCAGGAAAAGGGTATGTTGTACTTCCCGATTCCCTTTCCCCTACACCTTAGTATGTTGTAAAAAACATGTTTTAAAGTCCATAGTGATTCATAATACACGTGTACTGTAGTTCTAAGGTTGAATGCTTAAAATTATTGTACGAGAGCCCAAAATGACGGTTCTTAAGTATGAGAATTATCCAAGGGCAAGGACAGTAGCAACAAATGTCTCAGGGGGAAATTTGTACATCCTAGCCAAAAGTCTACAATGGAGCAACCTCGCCAAAGCAGACAAAGTCTTCCAGACAAGGTCGCTGGAATAGTAATATATGAGAGGCAGAGAGATATCCAGGCTCCTATCTCATCAACTCGGTCTTGTCAGTGTGACAGTTTCCAACACCGGCAGTAAAGTGTAGTGGTGTACCCACTTTTCCCTCAACCTGTGTCACTTTTACTTCAGTTAGTTATTTCTGGCATTTCCCAGAATGCCCCGCAGCCCTTACTCAAATCCCAACATGTCTTGTGGTTGTATTGAGTTGTTATATTGAGGCTACCATTGGTGAAGAATTTGGTATCTCTGTCTCTTCTAAGATGGATTTCTCCTTCTCCGATTTCATGATTCTCTTAATACGTCCAAGACGTCCAGTACCTGAGGCAGCAGGTTCTTTTGACAAAGACCTCTAATTTAGTTTCATCGGTCCAGAACACTTCCCAGAAGGCTGTAGGTCTGTCCAGGTGGGTCTTTGCAAAGATCAAGCATGCCTTCTTGTGTTTCTTTTTCATCAGTGGGTTCTTCCATAAAACCCTTCTTGGTTCAATGTCTGGCATATGGTATGGGCCAAAACCATTACTCCAGACTTCTCCAGGTCAGCCTAGAGATCTTTGGATGTCATGCGAGGTGTTTGGTCTCGTACAAACCTTCAACGACATCTGAGATCAATTTCCCTTTTACCACCACGTCCTAGGAGATTCTTAACAATGCCATGAGCAGCAAACTTATCATGTCAACTGTGGAAACAGGAATACTGAGATGGTCTTATAGCCTTGTCAACGCTTATGTTTGGTGATAATAGTTTTCAGACAGTTCTTTTCTCTTCACCATTTTCAGAGACGACCAGCGAAGCAGAACAGACTGTTTTATACCATGTGGGCACCTGCAACCTGTCACAGGTAAGTTGAATTGCACTGCAAATGAGAATCTATCTCCAACAAAATTGATTTGAATTGTTCTAAAGGGTGCCAATAATCATGGCCACGCTTCAATTTTGAAACCATAAAAGATTTTAGAGCCTGTGCCGTTACCTTGACGGTCTTCTTGGCGTACTTCTCCAGGGCGGCTCCCTGGCTCTTGAAAATGTTCACATTGGCTTTGAGCAGGTCCTTCCTCTCCATGCCCTCCTTCCTGGGCATGGAGCCCACCAAGATGGCTACATCCAGGTCCTTGAAGGCCACCTCCTCCTTGTCAGTGGAGACAACCTCTGTGGAATAAGGAGAGGTGTGGAGTCAAGAGTTTGAATACCCTCCTATACAGTTTCCATTTTAACTTTCCACTTTGCCAGACCTCAACAGATTCATTGCTCATCGTTTTACATCTTTAACTATTTAAGTTTATAACCCACTATGAGGTACATGGTCTCTCCAACAGTGAACATTTGGCTGTGGGATGGTCAATTTCCAGACTTTCTAAAACACAAACTCATTTCAATAACAAAATTAAGTTAATATGACCAGACTCTCGGCAGATCCTCAGATGACAGCCACCCTGTAGGCAGTGTATGTTTTTATGACTCAATGTGTTTGTTCAACATGACCATTCTGGAATGGCAAGTTCCTAACTTGTGCAGACACTCCTATAGTCAAATAAGCTACACAACTGTGGTCTTGTCTAGCCACATGCTGCATGTGACAATTCCCCATTCATACAATTCCAAACTCTTGTGTTCTGGTTTAATACAGGGCTCCATGAGGAGTGTGTCATTCTTACCAACAGTACACATGCATCTATATTTTTCAGCTACATATCCCATGTGCGACCAGGATTGGACTGCATTGCTGGGCCCACCTCCATGCATAGAACATTGTCTTTGGCAGCACTGTCTGTTAGTACAGGGGCCTCTCATAGCCCCAGTTCAAACAAAGCAAAGGACAGCACCATTTCAAAGGAAAAATCCCAGGTCACAATGGAGATGGCCCATAATGGCGCCTCACGACTAAAGCCGTGACAGTGGTTACTGTAACGAGACAAAGACTGAAAACCTATTGGAAATCCGGAAGCAGCCTCCTTCCATTCAAAGCGTGTGTGCTCGGAATTTGATGTTTTGCTCTAGGATCCAGTAACCTAAATGACAAAGTGTGTGGGGTATCTGTTACCAAGCCAAACTATTTCACTCACAAGGCCTGCATACAGATCATATAGAACTACGAGTACAGCATGGCAATAACACTGCTGGCTAGGGACTCAGTTTCCACTGGGGCCATGCGAAATATGTATGCACTTATTGTAATGTAAGGCACTTTGGATAAAAGTATCCACCAAATGATCCTATAGTATAAATCAGTTTCTCCCCATGACTTCATTCAGTACATGCTGGTGTGATGATGGCGATGGGACGATGTAGGGTGTGGTTGTACAGCCACATGCTTAGACTCCCTTTCCCCTACACGTTTAGCCGTAGAAGTTGAATGGCCAGCGTCATGGTTACCTCTCAGAAGTGGGAGGGCACAGTCCTGCAGCTCCATGACGACTCCTTCCAGGACTGGCAACATGGGCGGAATGTCCAAAAGGAGCAGGATGATTGGCTGACGGGGGAAGGAAGGAGGCAATGGGAGAAATGCTATGAGATGGATGAAGGTTTAAAAAAATAATTTGAACTTTAAGCACAGAAATCATAATAATACATAATACCATGTAGACTGACATGTCAATGGACAACTGAAGCAGCTCAGGACTGAGAGTGACGGTCTAAGCCATGTGGCTCACTATCTGTGCCGTGGGCCAAACGGATCATGTGGCTTTAACAGTGGCCTTATGCTGCTGGCACATGATTCATTTCATTGACTTCAAGGACAAACCAGGCTCGGCCCGAGTGCGTGAATGAACATGTGCAATTTGATCAACCCCCACGGGGACAACGTCTGTTCAATGTCACCTCCAGATATGAGCTGGAAAACTGGTGACAGTCACGGCTGTTTTAGGGGGCCGTCAGTGTCCAACATATGTCTCGTGACACTGCCTAATGAGATAAGGGGCAGTGTGTTACACAAAAGACAAAGCCGTTCTTTACCTGATCTTTACCGAAGACATCTCCCTTGGCAATGCCAAACAGCAGGGAATAGGCGATCTGGCCAGCAGCGCCGGTCACCAGGACTCGAATAGGCTCAGACTGCAAGACACAAGGCAAACAACACCGCTATTAGTATTATTAGCATTGATTTCAGTATGAGGACAAGTATGAAAGTGACAGTTCAATTGTCCAACACATGTGGGGTGTGTGTCCATTCTTGTCTACAGGATTTATCAAAGCAGGGGGTGAGCCATAGCAAGTTCAAAAATAGCACACACTCTGCTTACCATGAGAGCTGCATAACTCCATTACATAACAGAGAGGGTTATTTTTATCAGGATCACTACCATCTTTACCATTCATTCAATACCATTCATTCACTCCCCAAAAAAAATAAAAATAAATAAGTAATTACAAAAGCGATAAACGCATGTATCATTACATTACAGTCACGTTTTGTTAATAAGAACAATCCTCTGGTCTTCTGAACGAAATGTGGAGAAATATCTGGCCGAGCGAGACTAGTTTTTTGGTATCAGGAGTTTAACTAAAAAACTGAAAATACAATCCTCCTGCCACGGGCCATTTCCAGAACCTGTCGCACTCAAGCCAACTCTGCTAACGTTACTACTTTAAGGTGGCTAGCCAAAACAATTAATACAACATAGCCGCAGGGGAGCCAACGAAACAGACACGTTAGCTACCTTGGTTACATAATCCAAACCGCTTTCTAAAATATAATTGCATCACCGCAATTGGACTGGTCTAGTCAGTTGTGATAGTCGACGTTAACGTTAACTGGGTCACCTGTCATATCGCGAGCCTAACGTTAACTACGACCGTTAACTGCTGCAACTGACAGTTGCAAATAAACTGAAAATTAATCGTCCATTCATTTTCAGTTTATTCGCAATCGATGTATTAGAAAGCTGCATTAAAGTACAGTACTGAGTTAAATAAAAACCGAAGCGTTTCCTGTGCGTTTTAACGAGCTCTACTCACCATGTTCGGACGATAGCTTGGACTGCTCTCACACGTCTCGTGTAAGCGGGAGGTCACCCCTATTTGTTGAGTCTCATATGATCGCGACACTTGTCATAACTGAGCGGCAGACTGAGGATCCAGGTAAATGTAGTTTTCATGATAATTGTAGTCATTCAGCGTAACGAACAGATCAGCCATGGGTTAAACACGGGGATAAATGGTTCAACAAAGTTGTAAAAGCCTACACGAGTTATGTCCTGTGTATAAACAGTCTTGTTACAGAATGTAATGAGCTTGCTAGTTAGCTAGCATAGCCTTCTTAAAAGTACCGCTTCAGAAACGGTGGTCGTTGCTTAGCAACCTCTAATCTACAGCAGCAATGCTAAGTTAGCACCGACAGTATTGTTTGGTGGTTAGCTTAGCTTACTCACTAGCCACACAGACAGAAGCCAAGATACTATCGCGTCTTCAGCTAATGCTACTGGAACAAAATAAGGGCTAATGGCATTCATCTAAAGTACCCTTCTCAGATGAGTTTTGTTAAATATACTAGTTTACAGTGAAAGCCACGTATTTAGTTAGATAACTACGACAGACTGACAAATCTCATTTTGTACTAACCTGCAACAGGAGAGAGCAACAACTTTTACAATCCGCGTCACTGGAATAAACAAGGTAACACATGGATGAGTGAACTATCTGAGGTATCTCTGTCGCAGCGTGCGTGCGTGTGTGTGTGTGTGTGCGCGCGCGAGTTTTTGGTCGAATGAAATATAAGCAGTGATAGACCGATTTCTTTCTCTCCTGTAACTTAAACAACTGTGAACAGGCTAGTTCTTACAGGTTGTGCAGTGGCGGTAGGTGGTAGGTTGTCACTGACCACAACTCTTTTCTTTTCATCATGAAATGTCTTTAGAACTTCTCAAGTTTAGTAGTCCACTATGGCATTGATAGCTGCATGTCTTGATTTGGTTCTAGCTTGCAGTTCACATTGAATATAAGCACAATTTACATTTGTCTCTCAAAAATGAGCAAACCTTTATATATCTGGATAAATAGCCGATCAGAAACACAAATAATAAAACCCCAGACATGGGACTAACAACTGGACAGTTTCCCAGTAATAGGGGGGCATAGGTGAGGTCCTGACATAAGGTATAGAAGGTGTAGAGTTTAATTTCCCCATGACCATTAAATTGTGTATCTGATTCTGGTTAGGACATGTAATTCATTCACTTCAAACACTTAATGCACATCCAGATTTTGATCTATTGTTTGCAGCATGGTCTCTCTGTCTTCTATGGTTTTTCAAGGAGGTGTAAAGTGTTTCTCTTATCTTGTTTTGAGTTGAGAGGACCCCTGTAGAAGCCCAGTGTTAGGTGAGCTTGGTCATTAATATCACATGGCTTCATTACATGACTTGAACAAAAGCACAGGAGCTGATGTTACATCTGACCGGCCCCCGACTGTTCCCTCACTTGATGTAGATTAGTCTTCAGGTATCCACAAACCACCAGCCCAGGTGAGATTAATGGTTAAAACTGTTTCTGTAATCTTTCTGTAAGTTTTGAGACACGTTTCAATATGTGATGAAATAGCTAATCAGAAACACAAATAATAGCCTGCTACAAATTTTTGCTTGCCTCCCTCCAAAAGAAGGTCAGAGGTCGGGGTCATGTACAGAACAGTGCCACTGGAGCTGGTATGGATTCAGTGTTTTGCTCAAGGAAACTTTA
>CABFOQ010030945.1:14428-29353 GCA_900660455.1 Gephyroberyx darwinii
CCCTCACTTGATGTAGATTAGTCTTCAGGTATCCACAAACCACCAGCCCAGGTGAGATTAATGGTTAAAACTGTTTCTGTAATCTTTCTGCAAGTTTTGAGAAACACAAATAATAGCCTGCTACAAATTTTTGCTTGCCTCCCTCCAAAAGAAGGTCAGAGGTCGGGGTCATGTACAGAACAGTGCCACTGGAGCTGGTATGGATTCAGTGTTTTGCTCAAGGAAACTTTAGTAGGGCGGATGCTTGCTGTCATGGGAGCTTGAACCTGGCTTTTGGACTTGAAGGACACTGTGCCTACTCACTGCGCCATCCTACCCAGCCTTGATCGAACAATCCTTAGGCTTGATCATGAAAATGTCAAGTCTGTGCCAAGGTGTTAAAATGGCAGTTGTTAAAAAATAAAAAAAAGTGTCTATATCAGAAACAGTAGAGATACTTATGACATACTGACTTAAGACTTGAGACAGGAAATGATCTAAAAGACCATTATCAAGACACAAGAAACAAAATAGCCAAGACTTAAAAAAAGGAAGTTCAAGCAGTCAGGTTAGGCTCCGTTATTTATCATTATCCGACTGCAATGGCACAAAATAAACCCAAACTGCCACAATCACCACCCAAAGCCCAAAACCGGCCTCGCGTGTCTCCATCTGCCGGTGACAGGGGCTGACGTGGACGCTTCCCTTCTCACAAGGCTCTGAATGTGATAGCCTGATTCAGAGGGCTGTTTGAAGCAGCTGCCACAGCCTGGCAGTGCTCCCCTCAGCGCCCTGTTAGATTTGTGCCCCTCTGTGTGGCATGTGCTTGTGTCTGTTATGGGTGCCAGTATGGGACAAACAGGTGCTCACAGCTGTCTCTGTGTTGGCGGGCGTAGCGGCGTGTGATCAGACTTGTGGGTGTATTTCAGAGATTTGGGAGAGCCTTGGTCTCTTCTATCATTCCCATGATCCAGTTTGTGTTGGGTGACTTCACTAGTGGTTGAAACGGTTTCATCCACTGAGGTGAGGGAATGAAATATAGTCACCTTTCTGAACAATGGTTGATCGTAAGCAGACGTGGCTAGTAGGATAGCTAATCTAACTAGTCATGGTTAAAATTTACCAGCGTTTGGCGTGTAGCTGCTCATTTTCACTGTCGCTTTGTTACTTGGTACAACTTTTGTGCATTTACTGTATTTGGCGATTAAAGTGATTCTGATTCTGATCGACGATTGATGTATTCAGTAGTATTGATTTATCTGGCTGCAGTGCATGCTAGCACTTGAGCTTACAGTCTGTTTAATTGACACTATTTGTTTTGCATCATCTCAAAAGCACAGAATTGCACTAAATACTGACTATACTGAGGTGATACTGGTAAAACGTTGATGTACTCCTGTAGACATTTTATTTCTCTCCAGCTTTCTGTTGATCTCGGCCCTGGCTCACCTACCGCTCGCTGCTCCAGTTGTATAAAGTGGAAGTCAGCCAGATTTTTAAAAGGCCTAATTGCACTTCATCTCTGGGAGTGGATTGGCTAAACAGTTTGGTTCACGCCAACACTTGCTCTGTCAAAACACCTTCTGTCTTTGAGATACTAATGAGTCCGTGAGCGTGCTCTGCAGCCTCCCTGACTCCCTTTTCCATCAAAGTCACCTTAAGTTTTTATTAACAGACGGGTGACAGTTCTGACTTTTCACGAGAGCACATTTCAAAGAGAGGCCTTAACTGTTATTTGACATGTTAGATTCCCGTGTTTATTTTTGTCTCTGGCAGTCACCCCAGCTAGTTTGACATGGGGGGGGATTAGGCATACTTCTTCTTTGTTAAAAGAAAATCTGAATGAAACCAAAAACGACAGCGGCGCACGCGATAATATCTGGTGCCAGTTTGCCATGCCGGCCTGATCCTCTGTGTGTGTGCTGTGAAAACAATCGGCATTGTGGGTGTTTTGTCCCACCCGCCTACTGAAACCTGGTGCCCCCCAGAAGAGATGGGAGAAGGGATAGTTCACACACACATGCACACACACAAACACAGTACATGTGCGTGCAAACACACACACTTACACAAGTGGAGCGTCCACTCTCTGAGCTCAGCAGTGCCTGCTTGTTCATACACACACGTACATGTGCACACCTAAACACACACACACACACACACACACACACACACTGTGAGCTCAACAAGGGCTGCAGCTGCCATGAGAAAATCTTGATAAGTGTGTGACGGCATGAAGAGCGTCTCTCTCCACAGCCTCTCTCCTCTATCTCCTCCACTGACCCTTCTCCCCGCGCTGTCCACTCCACCTCCTCCTCTTTTGTTCCCTCGTCATTTCACCTCCCTATTCCACTCCCTCACCTCCACCCCTCCGGTCCTCTCCTCTCTTTATCTCCTCCTCTTCTTCTGCTCCTCCACTTGTCGCCGCAGAGTGCAGCTGAGTGACCCTGTAAGTCGGCTAGCTAGCGGGCAGATAGCCGACACACACACACACACACACACAGACCTCGCTATCGCCCCCTTATCTACCTCGCTAGACCAAATAGCCCTCGCAATGTACCAACAGACTGGGTAAGATAGCAGGCTGCATTCACACGCACACACATAAACACACGCACACCATGTAATTACATCATCGCCGTTGCTATCTCCCATCATAATCAACTTCGGTATCCCATGCCGCCACCATTTTCACTGTGGCGTATCTGTATCTTAGCAGTGTCATGTTCCCCTCCTGGATTAGTTGATGAGGTTGTGGATCAGATGTGGAGGGTGATTTCTGTCCCTTTTTCAACTGTACCGTGATGCAGTCAATGGCTCTGTTGTTTAGAATGGCCCCACAGTATGCTCCTGTCCTGACGCGGTCGACTGCCATCATTTGCAGTAACCACAAGAGGCCACTAGGTGTCAGTGTATGGCTGTGCTTACTGTAGTTGATCAGCCACGGACGTCACTTCAAAAAAGCACTCGGAAACTCTGGTGTTGATGGATTAGCGGTGGAGACACTCAGGAGACACTTGTTAGGGTGGCGGTAGCCTGGAGTAAGGTTGCCAGGTCCAGACGGTCCAGGCTGGGATAAGGTGGGTGGGGGAAGTGAATGGGGCTACACACTTAACCCCCAGTTGCCCCAGTGGAGCTGCTCTGGGGGCCAACAGTAGAAGACTGTGGTTGTACTGGGTTGTAGAAGCAGTGTGGAGCAGGGTGTTGCTGGGGAAAAAAAGCATACATGCTTCGTCACCTTTTCCTGGATAAATAAAGATTAAAAAAAATCTTCATAGTACAGTAGGTACATGGGGGCAGCTGTGGCTCAGAGGTAGAGCAGGTTGTCTGCTGATCACAAGGTTGGCGGTTCGATCCCCAGCTCCTCCTGTCCACATGTCGAAGTGTCCTTGGGCAAGACACTGAACCCCAAATTGCTCCCGATGGTCAGACCAGCACTTTGCATGGTAGCTCACTGCCATCGGTGTGAGTGAATGGGTGAATGAGAGGCATATATTGTAAAGTGCTTTGGATAAAAGCGCTATATAAATGCAGTCCATTAGATGTTTAACAGATATATGATAGATAGATAGATAGATACAGTTCTGAGCAAAGTGCTGCTCTATGGAGAGAATCACCAAAATCTCTCCTGACACATGGTAGGGTGTGAATAGTTTTTATTAGCTTCAATTTGCTGAAGGTCACACATAGTCTATCTTTTGTCAAATCCATGGCCACTGTTGCCACCTGACTTTATTTGAGGCCATAGTTTAACTTTAGCTACTAGCTGACAACTGTCTTGACTTCTCACTCTGTGATGGAAAATCCAAAATTATCCAGGTTCTTCGCGTATCACAATGTACCTGTTTGTCGCACATGACAGCTGTCTTGTGCACACTATAGGTATACCACACACACACACACACACACACACACACACACACACACACACACACACACCTACACCCGCATGTTTCAAACTCTATGAGATCTGTCCAAGATCATTGGGATGATGAAATGTGAGCTCTGAGTCAGGAGCTGTGGGTGTTCATTAACTACGCTAAAACAACTCTGAAATTAGTCTGTCACAGAGGCGGGGAGAAAAAGGAGAAAATGGTGATGGTGTGGTAGCGGGGACAGAGGGAGAGACAGAGAAAGCATTACATTTTGAAGGAGGCATAAAGAGAGTGAATGAGAGAGAGAATAATAATGGTGTAGAATGAAGATAGAAGAGAGACGGAGGGAAGGAAGAAAAAGGTGAGAGGAGAGTAATTCGGAGACAGATAAAATGTGTGAGTGAAAATAGGGATGGTGTGATAATGTAGAGAGGGAGAAAATTAACTTGTCTATGAAAAGCTGATTTTCAGCCAATCTATCTTTCTGCCTAATTCCCAGACTAATAGAGATATAAGTCTAACTCTATCAGAGAGGATGAGGGAGAGAGAGAGAGAGAGAGAGAGAGAGAGTTGAACTGAGAGAGACTGAATTACAGGGAGGGAGGGGAAGAGAGAAGGGAAAGATGAGGTAGGGATCATGGGAGTGGAAAAGAGAGAGGAGAAGGCGATAATTGGAAGTCGGCGTTGGCACTTGACAAATCCACCTCATCTAATCATACACACCGGCAGGAGGGAGAGAGAAATGATGACAAGGGATAGAGAAAGAAAGACAGAATAAGAGGGAGGAGGAGGGAGAGCAAGAAATGAAGCCTGAGAGGCAGGTGGAGGACAAAAGATGAGGATGAAAAGTAATGGAAACAGGAGGCGAGAGTAAGATGGCAAAAGAGAAATAAACAGTTTTTACATTTACAACAAATGAGTCAACAGGCAGCAATGAGATTGAATCGCCGATTGACCGAGAACATCAACAGCAGTACAAACTGTCCCATTGATTTCACCCTAATCGATATCCCTGAAAGACAAGGGTTGAACGAGAGCAGTCTGTAGTATGTTCCCCGTACTCAAACAAGCCTTTAATTCGCCCTAAGTAATACATCTCTAATTCATTTAAGTGCAGTTTCATTTCATTTGGGTTCATTTGGCCAGACTGACAGCGCTGACAGGCTCCCATTAAGTGATATCATTTTAATTATAATTTGTCTAATTTTATTGTGGTGTTTTCGGCGAACGAGGGTAAGCTAATCCAAACACCATCATCACACGCCGACTGGGAGTGAAATGGCACTGATTAAAGACAACGGGTGATAAAATGTTGCGGAAGCGATTCGTTCAAGTTACTTTGATTATCAGTACTTGAGCACAGAGCTGGAAAGCATAGAAAGACTCAACTCAACTCAACTCTACCTTCTGGAGTGGCGACTTGGCTGCTACGCAAATTAAAACCCCCGAATGAAATGAAAAACTTTTCATCCGTAACTGGTCTTCATCATTTGTTGCTATGCAATTATGACGGCTACCGCAAAACCTTTGATAATGTGTTATCATGGAAATTGTTTTCCCACGTAATAGCTACTCATCAACCTTTAACGCTCACCGGGAGAGAAATACCACTGATTAAAAGTGGATATAAAACTGAAAAATTGCCTACTTAAGATCGATGATCAAGCGACGGTCTTTACATCTTGTTCCAGTCAATAAAAGGTTTATTCAGTCTACCATTCACTCCAGTGTTCCCCCCCCGTCTCCATTCAGCACTTCAAGGACAATGAGACCAATATAGTCTCGGAAATGTGACAGCACAATCAACACTCAGGAACTCAAGTGTTTTTTTCCGTGTGTGATTACAGCTAGTACATGATGTATCATACATGTAAATTGGAGAAAACTGTAACAACTTCCTTAATATCACAGGGAAAGAAAGTTCTGAGAAAATGCCGTCCAACTGTTTTCATACCCTCTCATGTAACACTACCAATGCCTGAGATTTTCAATTAACGATAACCTGACTGCGGTTTCCCCATCCTGAATATTTGCTTAATAAATACTGACAGTGAGAAAATAAGAAATTGAGATTGCTACAAAGGTGAGGTTCTGGCTGTTCCTTGGTGTAGAATGAGAGCCTGGCAAGCATTCCCTGAAGAGCCTAATAATCAAATTTCCCTTACTTTCACTTCCTGGAGATAATGATAGATATCCCATTGGTTTACACCCATCGACCACTTTTGAATGATCCTGTGTTATGTCCAAGCCTAGCCCTGATCCAGGACCCTTTGGGAGTCTTTCATCATGGCTGTTTACATCTCCCATAGGGTCCTGTCCTGCTCCATTGACTTTTTACTGCATGAAAGTCAGCGAGCCCGATAACGAAACCAATACGTTGAATTTCACTTACGTAAAACAGATGTCCGTAATCCTTCACTTGTCTAATTGCGGGGCAGTGGATGGCGCTCCATCTCCTGTGCTCAAATAAAGTTTTATACTTTGTTAAAGACAGGTATACTCCAACATTTCCATTGTAATGAAATCCAAGATGGCTGACTCTTCTTCGGCACTTTGCGTGCACGCTGCTTATTGCGCGGACGCAAAGTGCCAAAGAAGAGTTCGAGGTGTCGGGTCCTGGATCAGGGCTAGTCCAACCCCTACAAAATACGTTTCATTGTGACTTTAAAATCAATTAAAGCTGCTTCACTGCCAGTGTTGTGGAAAAAAAAGAAGATGCTGAAGTTAAATTCTTGATGGCTTATATGTGCTTTCATCCTCCAGGTATTGGGTTGGTTGTTCTCTGATTCTCCTCATAGGCTGTGATGTCCAATTAACAAAACACCAATCTATTTTTCAAAGTGACAAACATACTCCAAAAAGCAGATAATTGAACCTACTATACAAGTGTCTGGCTGTAATGTATGGCTGTGTTGTAGTTTGTTTCAGCTCAGCTTTTGTTTACTTCTGTGCACATTAAAAAAAAATACCAGAGGCTATATTAAGTGTCTTGATGAATATGGTACAGACGCTGTTCCCCTCTGCTCCTCTTTCAAAACAAAGTGCTGCATGGAGCATCTCTGTCTCAAACACACACACACACATATAGCAGCTTGCTACTGCTGCTCTATACCTACATTTTCTGTTAACCTTGGTGACATAACACCAACACAGTCACTGTCTGCGTAGGAGGAGTTGAGGATGACCACCATCCATGACCACGGACGGCGGCACCAGCTTCCAAGATGACAATCCCCGGCATGTTGCAGGGTCCCCTGCAGTTCTGGGCCCCGCCTGAATCATTCATGGTAACCCCCCAAATCATTCAATCAATTTGATTTCATCTCACAAAAGTTGCATTTTCAAAAATCCACCTTTCCAAATCCAACCTCAGGCAGTTTCAGAATAACTCCAGTCAATGCATCACAACTAGACTGGTTTTGATTGGCCCCCTTCACTAAGTAATTGCTATAATTGGTCCAATCAGACACGTTTGCAGCATTTGAACTGGAACGCCTCTAATCAGCAGACTCGTTTAAATTAGAGGAGCTGGTGCCAGCAGCCAATCAGGGTCTAGTATTGTGACTGTTCTGCCTGTGACAAATTTGTCTTCAAATTCATGCAATAAATCTAATTTCTAATTGAACTACATTTATTTGTAAAACACCATGAAGAACATTATTTCATCCTGAGCCAGAGTGTAAAAAAAACAACATTATGAAATCCAAAAAACATGGGACCTTCTCTCTGTCTCTACCTCTCTCCTAATCACACACTCCCATCTCCTCTTGCCACCATTTCTTTTCTTTCTGTCATCATGTTTCTTTCCACTTTCTCGATTACCTCTACCTTCTCTCTCCTCCTCCTCCTCTTTTCTCTACCTGTAGAAGGACAGGAAGATGCTTAGAAGTTGGGAGTTAGCAAAGTTTAGCCCTTTATCTCTCCAGCCACCACTCCCCTACTCTGTTCCCTTTCTCTCTTTGCCACCCCTCATCCTCACTTCTCTCCCCCTCTCTCCTCCTCTGTTTCAGCCTGCATTCCTCTTAGCCTTTGTGGTTCTCATTCCCCCACTCTCTCTTTTACTGTGGACAGAAGGAGGGATGTTTGTGGAGATGATTAGACGAAGAGAGGAAAGTTTTAGGTCTGGTAGCAAAGTTCACCTCTGTTTCTCTCTCCCAGCAGCAAGGGCTAATGGATTAGTTCAATGTGCTGATTTCTGCAGAAAACTGCCAGAAACTCTTTATGTGTGTGTGTGTGAGTGTGTGTGTAGTGGAAAGTGTGGAGTTGACATTCCCCACGCTTCCCTTCTTAGATGAGTACATCACTTGTTGGAGCCCTGGGCTTTTTATCTTGTGCTTGTGTATGTGTACATCTACGTGTGTGTGTGTGTGTGGATGAGAGAGAGAGACTTGACGTTCTGGCAGTGCGGTCTTTATGTATGTGTGTGTGTGTGTAAGTGACAGAGACCTAGATATAGCACCATAAAAGAAGAGACGACACTTTGCCACTTTGTTCCATTATGGCAGAAACACATATAGTCGTTTAATAATACATACCAGTTACTGCCACCTTGATTATTCTTTTAGATGGAGGGAAAAGACAAATGACAAACCCGAGACGAAAAGGTTGGTGCGCTTTTTTCCCTGAGTCGCCATGCCATTTCAGAAAAATGCTGACACTTCAGATCAGCAGATGGGCTGAAAGGGGCCATTTCTGATCCTCTTTGTGCACTGATTTAGAAGCAGCCCTCTTTCCTTCTCCCCTTCTCTCTCTGTCCATGTTCTTTAGATACATAATGAAATATATTTTTTAAATTTGTCTCTAGGTAAATGCAGTGATATCAGTGTTACAAAGGACACAGGACCATGTTGGAGGAGTGACAACAACAAGAAAGATTGCTTGTTCCGCTTTTTATAGTATAATATGAACACTACCACTACCCAGAAATTAGTCTTTTTTTTTGTTCTGTCAGGGAGAAAGAAGGGGAACTTTTTGACGCTGAACTTGTCAAAGGGTTGGTTACATTTTTCAAAGTAAGAATTGTTCCGAAGACTTTCTGTCAAACGTTGGGCAACAATACTGAAACATACTGTATCTTTCACACTGAGCGGTGAAATGGTGTTAAGCTCTCTGATGTTTCTTGAGTTTTCCACAGGAATCCCGACACGCTCTGCAAACCTCCACTGGTGGGCATCTCCCACTGCTGTCCAGCTCTCCCTCAGGATCCTCCACAACTAGTACAGAAGTTTGGAGTACATCTTGTACACCTTGTAGGGCACTTCACTTGGTCTGCCTTCAGTATTTACTTCCTTCCAACTGGGCTTTTTTCCCGCTGAACTCAAAGGTAGGTGGTTCTATCAAGGATGTGCAGTGCCCCAGGTCCTGCTGCCTTGCTGCATCACTGCAGGGGTTATGCAGCTGATGGTTGATTTTGTCTTTGAAACAAGCAAGGTAGCCACTGTGTTTCTGTTCAAGCTGCTGCTTGATGAAATCAAAGGGTTTTGCAATGAAAGTAGGCCTCCTCCTGGCCCTGTCTGTCCCCTGCCAGCTCTGGCATTCTGCCCCGTGAAGCATGATACGCCTCTTCTTATGGATGCCATGGCGCTCTGCCAGTGCACCCCAGAAAAGATCTTGCCGCACCTGCATTTAACACCCTGAAACCACCACCATTCCCCTCTCTCCTCATTGAAGGAAAAAGACCAGGAGGGCGAGAGCAGTGATAAACAGATATTTTACTGATCCACATAGAGAAATGCTTCACCCCGTCCCCTCCACAGGCCAGTCAAACTGCAGGACAACCTCTAGCAGAGCACGCAGGGATTCAGTCTTGCTCAGGGACACTTCAGCAGGACAGAGGCTTGAACCTGGGTCCTTCGGTCGAAGGGTGGTCTCCCTACTGACTACGCAATCCTGCTGATAATGTCACTTGTTGCTGTAGAACCACTTCATCAGTCAAAACACCATATACAATCAGCGGTACTTCAAAGGACAGACACAATTTCCTCTGTAACGGAGAGATAACATTTTATGGTCACAACTGGAAGGGACACACATCTATATTTCATCCCAGAGAGATGCGCAACTAAAACAAGTGGTAAGTGGTGGTGAGAGAGAGAGAGAGAGAAGGGACATATATTCATATTTCATCAGAGAGACACATGGTTGAAACAACCGGTAAGTGGTAGAAGGAAAGAGACAGAGAAGGAGAAAGGACACACATTCATATTTCATCACAGAGAGACACACATAGTTACTATAAAGGGTAAGTGGTAGGGAGAGAGAGGGGGACACACTGGGACAGCCAGCTAAAACAGCTACTAACTGATAACTATTTGGAACATCAATAAATAGGCATCGGGGACACTTTTAGAGGGGGGGGGCAGAGCGAGGCACACATCCATATTTCATCAGAGAGAGGCGACTAAAATGCCCGATAACAGGTGGGTATCAATATGGAGGCATCGGGACCGCTTACAAAGAGAGAGAGTGCTTCAGTGAGAGAGAATGGCATCTAAAAGCTGATAACTGCAGCTATGAATACAGACGCATCACCGGTGACATTTATAGACAGCCATTAGACTCTAGGCTGTTACTTTGTTGTCAGTTTAAGGCGTCCATTTCCCACAGTGCTTGGTATTGTTTTGTGCTGTGCAGAGCCCGAGATATACGCTCATACGGGTGGCTCCGAATTTGTACTGGATGCAGCCAGAACAGGATGCAGGCAAACCCAGATGTGCACCAGCTCCTACCAATCACATATCTAAACATATCTAGAGTAATCTGTCATAAAAAGTAATGTAATGTCATAATAAATGCTCTGTCTGACCTTCCTATCACCTAAATTGCTTATTGGTTCGGCCTGTTCTGGTTCAGAGGATAGCAGTTTTGAATGAAATATAAAAGATGGGGTTACAGCAAGTATATTTACAATTGTGGAGCGTTGTTTGGGGAAGATGAACGAGAATTTATCTTGCATTGAAAGCAGAAATCAGACAGTTGACGTCAGGCCACTATTTGGGACCACAGTGAAAGGCCGAAGTGGGAAACAGGCTAATAATGAACTCACCCAAGATGGAAAACCAAACCTCTCTGTTGGACGGCACCATTATAGTCTTGAGTGTAGAAGGCAAAAGGGATTGTTTTCTAAGGTTAATTTAACCTCCACTGGGTATTATTTTTCACAACCACAATTTCATCTACTAGACCTTTTAGAGCTCCCTCCAGTTGACCCAGTTCATCTCTGGGCCAGACGATGTGGGATTAGGAAAGGTAAGTCAAACTGAAAGGTAAACTGTGCTGGACAATGCACTTGCTGTGCATTGTCCAGGTTATTTTGGGTTACTA
Source organism: Gephyroberyx darwinii (assembly GCA_900660455.1). Lineage (NCBI taxonomy): Eukaryota > Metazoa > Chordata > Actinopteri > Trachichthyiformes > Trachichthyidae > Gephyroberyx > Gephyroberyx darwinii. The sequence continues at coordinate 25,606 of CABFOQ010030945.1, forward strand.
CCCATTCAATATTATACAGTGGCGCGTTCTCCTGAATGCCAAGGAAAGCCTGGCCTCCCTCGTCTCAGTCTTTGTGTTTAGTTTACTACAGGACAGGTCAATGTGCATTCCTTCTACAGTATATTCTCCTTCATCAGGGAGTAAAACAGCGCCCCTCTGCATTACGATACGCAGATGCAATTGATTCTGTCTGGTAAATGTGAGTACTGCACTCTCGTCGAATCTGAGTGGAATCGGTGAAAGTCTACTAAAGGAAAGCCAGGGGAGGTCGGGCTCCGTTGATGAAAAAATATAAATGTATTAGCCAATCAGATAAGGCTTCAGTTCGCTCAAGCTTATTTGTATGTAGTCAAGATTCCCAAAGAAAAGGCCAAGGGAGGCCAGGCCGAATCTAGCTGATGCCAAGTCTGATGCCGGCCCGGCTGTTGAAAATAAAAGCAGATGGGCAAGGATAAGGCCCGCCGTGGCCTTGAATGACCTGATAAGGGTCGCGACCAGTCCTACTTGCAAGGCCTGCAACAGCCAATTTGCGAGATATCATTTGGTAAGCAGATGAATCTATCATGTGATCAACTGGCTGGATCGATGGACTTTTACTGGACTGTAAAAACTTTGTTTGGTGTCACTGGAAAGAAATGATAACACTCTGATCAGCTTTTCTCCATTATTAAGGCCTCACTTTAGCCTGGTATACCAGGTATGAAAAAGCGTCTCGTTCATCTTGTCTGACCTTACACAGCTTCACACATTTTGTGGACTTGGTCTTCTCCCACGTTAACAGCACTCAGGAGCAGAAATGATCTACTGTTTGAAGTGAGGTATCATGCGCCAGTTACAGTAATTGTGTAACTCTACTTTCAAGTCTCACGTTGAGAGCGTGTTCACTTGATCTCGTTGGGGGGCCTGGTCAGTTTTTAGAGAAACATTTAGCCTTTCATTCTGCTCCCAGGGCGCTAATGTATAGCTATTAAACACGGTCCAGCACACAAACACACTCTCAGAAACACACCTACACTCAGAAACAAGTACACACTTAGACAAATGTGGACACAACCACACACTGAGCATGCTCAGGCACGCACAAGGACACAGACATGTACTTGCAGACTAACACACAAGCAGACATACATGCACACACACATTACAACAATTCACACAATTCAAAAGCGTATGAATGCATGCAAACTCTCTCACTATGTCACACTCTCTCACTCTCTCACACACACACACCAGGCACTTGAGATTGCCTTCTCCACTCTGTTGCATTGTGGGCACAGCACTGACTAATCGTTGTGTCACAAGTATCCCATGCTGCATCTCTCTCCACTAATGTAGTGCCTTTGTTTATGTGTGTGTGTGGATACATGTTGGTGCACAAGTGGTTTTTATTGTGTGTGTGTATGCGTCAGTGGGTTTTTGTGTATAGCTGTGTGTGTGTGTGTGTGTGTGTGTAGCATTGAAGGGGAATGAAGGCTCCTTATTTGGCCTGACAGGGCAATGAGCCGCTGAGATGAGATGAGCCTTATTTATTGGGCTCCAGGCCTCTCTCTCTCTCTGTGTGTGTGTGTGTGTGGGGGTGTGTGTGTGTGTGTGTATATGTGTGTGTGCGCACGTGTGTACGAGGCTCCAGGCTGCTCTTCTGTGATCGTTTTAGTCTGAGGGGCACAGAGACTCAGGGGAGGAAACACACACACACACAAACACACTCTATTCACAACAACCCTACCATTCACCAGCTATTTAGGTCTCTCTCTCTCTCTCTCTCTCTCTCTCTCTCTCGGCCTATCGTTGCTGTGTGTGCTGACAACATAATTGGCTGGCCTGGCATTTCAATTCACCACGGCTAGATTGCTGTGGGCTACTCCATTCTCTGCTCTGTTAGCCACAAATGCTAATAATCCAAGAGAGACCGAGGCAATGGCACCGTCCTGTTTACTGCCGCTGTGAAGCTGATTTAACGAGAGGGATATGAAAACACATCTCACGCAATCTTCCTTTGTTTCTTTGCTTCTTTTTTTTTTATCTGTTTCTTCCTTTTCTCGCTGACTCCCTTTGTAGTTTTGCTTGCTTGTTTGTTTCTTAATCAAATATCAAACTTGGGAATTAAAAGCTGGTGGCATAAACTCCCTCTCTCTCTTTCTTTCTCTCTCTCTCACAGCCCTCTTCTTGTCCTCGTCCTTCTGTGAGCTGATCAAATCTCCCATCCTCTCCTCTGCTTTCTTTATCTGAAGACCTACTGGCTTTAAAATGGCTGACACAGACGTTAGAGAGAGAGAGAGGAAAGAAATGATGTTGAAGATAGTAGCATTGTGCTGTTGAGTGATATATACACACACACACACACACACACACACACAACCTCCTGAGATGCTGGGGTTAGTTGTGATGGAGTTTGTCTGTTTCTGTCTATTCCATTTTTTGAGGCCTGGGTCCTTTAAGGGTTCTTTACTTTGATCCTTGTATTGTATTCCTGTCTATCGTCTCGTCTCGTCTCGTCTCGTCTCCTCTCCTCTCCTCTCCTCTTGTCTCCTCTCCTCTCCTCTCAGACCAGCAGAGGTCAGTTTAGTTTAGTTATGACACTGTTCCGTCTGTGGCTCGTCTGTCTATCTGCCTGGTGTCCTGTGTTGTTACCATCAACACTCCCATGCTGGCTATCTTAGTGGTCCACAAAGTGTCTTAACATTTGGCTAGCTATGCAAAAAGTCTGTTTTGGTATCGGATAATGATGATTAAATGTTTTAGTATTTGGCTTGGAATCAAAATAGCGCTGCTTTTCTCTCTGACACAACGAGAAATGGACTGGGCTGGACCCCCGGCTGCTGGTTTATCTATATAGCTGACAGTATCTCCATTGCCTCTAAGCCTATCTTTGATGGCTTTCCATCATTCTGCACTTGTATATCACTTTAGATACACGATGGCTGAAAACTGATGTTAGGATTACTAGGTTGGTGCTGCAATCATAAATTGCAGAGTGTGTACAGTGTTCATTTCCTGAAGAGAGTAGTTTACCAAATCTGCTGGTAAATAGATTAGCAACACAAACTGTTCTTAAGCTGTTGGGTTTTCTGTTTGACTTTCACTGTCATTATTAAAAATAGAATTGAAAGCGAATGTGGGAACAACTACCAACCTTTTATCAGGGGAGAGATAGGAGGCCCTTGAGTAAAACAACCTTGGAGACCCTTTGTAAATGATGATGTGAATGATGTGTGTGTGTGTGTGTGTGAGTTTGTGTGTGTTCAGCTCTGACACCCCTCTGAGAGGTCTGTTTCCACTAAGGCTTTCATAGAAACCAGCCACTACACTTTAATGAGAGAGGCAGAGAGAGAGAAAGCGAGAATGATAGAGACTGCTGGGAGGAAGAGAGAGGAACAGAGAAAGAAAGAGGGAGAGATAGGCGATAGAGAGAGGAGGGGGGAGGAGGAAATGAGGAAGTCAGAGTGATTGAAAGATGGAGAGAGAAGGAGATAAAAAGGAACTGAGAGGAGGTGAATTAAAACCAGAACTAGGACAGAGGAGGCTGGCGTATCCCTGGGCAGCCATGCGTGTCTGTGTGTACGCTGTAAAACACTGTAAAACGCCGCAAAGCGCTGCAAAGTGTTGTTATATTCATCAGGTTTGTGTGTGAGCATGGCTGCCCTTAATGCCTTCGCCTCTCAATTATGTACAACTGGAATTAGACATGAATATAGAATGACCTGCAACAAAACACAGAGGCCAGCTAGGACACACACACACACACACA
>CABFOQ010030948.1:0-13147 GCA_900660455.1 Gephyroberyx darwinii
CCCGTCCTCTCCCCCGGGGGGAGGCCAGCCCCTCTACCCGGGCCAAGTGCTCTATAGCTCGGCCAGCCGGCTCGGGCCAACCCGGCGTCGCTCCCTGGAAATCAATCAAGGCGGACGAGCGTGAGAACGGGCTTCGGGGTCGGGCTGCTGGCTTGACAAAGGGCCGCCCGGGGAATAGAAACGAGAATGGAAATGAGACGAGAGGAGGAGAGTCCAGCACTAAAAAAACTAATTAACAACCAAGCTCCCTGGATCTCCGGTTTTGACGGTTTTTAACTGTAACTGACTCATAGAGAGACCGTTTCAATTAACGCTGTACTGACCCGACTGACCGAAATCATTTACATTTGAAGCATCAATTGAATCAATTCATCTCACATTTTATAAAGCCTTATAGTCCGTCCAGAAATAACAATAATAATAATAATAATAATGGTTGTCTTTTAAAGGGGAAATGATTTTCTGACAATATAATTGATCCATTGATCACATTGATCCTTCATAGTTCACTCACCTTTTTTATCCACCACCACATCACTGCCTATAATTGCTATTCAGTCAACATTTTCTTGACTGCATTTGTCTCAGGCCATTTATCTTACAGATTTAACAATCCAGGTTGGATGCAGCCAGCAGCTATACTCAACACAGTATGCTGGATGCCATGGTGATGTCTCCTGGGGATTTTTAAGTAGAGGTGTGTAGTCTATACCTTAATGAGTCGATGCACATCACATAAATGTAGCAATATAAAATATACAGATGTAATTACATTGGGCTGGGACACAAAGCTGTGTGGCGAGGTTCAAAAGTCAATTATTCTAGACAAACTGGTAGGCTCCCAAATCCCTGTAATGTGAGGACGGATGGATGTAATACAGCAGGCCATGTTGTCAGTAGCTTTAAGAGATGGAAATATCCTGTATAAATGGATCACAGAGAGGCAGAGGAGGCTGCGGGCTGGAAGACCTGAACCCTGTGTGTCTTTAGTTTCTATCCCATCAGCGGGCAGTGAGGTGGGATAATCCCCCAGACTGCTGAAAATGACTGTATTGATCTCTGCCTCTCAGCCACCAGGCTTTAAGTATTGTACTGTATTACCAGGCTGAGCTGCCTGCCTGCCTGCCTGCCTGCCTGTCGGTTAGTCTGCTTGCATGAATGAATTCTTAACCAGCGCTGTTGGGAAGTGTGTGCTCTTGTATTTCTCTACTTACGAGGACCAAATGTCCCCACAAGGATAGAAAGAGGATTCACTTCAACAAGGGGCTAGTTTAGGGTTAGGATTAGAACTAGGGTTAGGTTTAGGTCGACTTTCAAAATGTAGCCTTACTGTCACTCCCACCCCTAGGTGTGACTGAACAGATTTAATAGGATTGCATTCTGGGTCATTGAAGTAACATGGTCATGATTTCAGAAGTAAAATTAAAACACCATGGACTATTCAGAGCCAAATTTAGTCTAAGCAACTTGTTTCCTCCTGATTACCAAAATAAGATGTTCATCCATGTGTCCGTCTGTCTGTCTGTCAAGACACACACACATGCACACCCACACCCACGCACACGCACACACCAGAAACTGCTTCTTGACTGTCCTTGATCAGTAAACTGATCATGTGTCGCCATCGTGTGGATGTTCTGATGCATTGTTGAGTGTGTGATTTTAGTGCTTGTGGTGATGGAGGAGCGTTTGGCTGATGGCAGCCCTCTTACGCCCCCTGCTGACAGGGACCTGGTCTGCAGAGCAAACAGCTTGTTTGACCCTGCGGTTTCCTCCTTTTGAGGATGGCACGGATGTTTCTGACCCACCCTGGCACCGGTCCACCCATGGCCAGCACCCTCAGAGACCGCTTACTGGTGTTGGTGCTGGACACCTTTGGGTCCAGCCTAGAGTCTGGAGGGCCTGGAGTCCGGGTGGCCTGGTTTGGGTGTCTGCAGAATCTGCAGAATCAGATATTCAGACTAGCCTTACACTGTTGGGGTGTTGGGATCCTCTCTGCAGGATCATCCTCATTTCCAAGCTATTTTCTTAACACTGTTATAAAGTGCTGCAAAATAAAAGGAACAAAAAACAATCATCTGACCGTATGAACACCCATATCTCATTAAAACCATTAATATCTCAGCAAAATCCAGCAACCACACTGGACTCTCAACAAACTAGTTAACAAAACAAGTTATATATTAGCAAGTATATTAAAATCTTCTAGTCAAGTTTTCAGCTCTGTCTTAGAGTTGATTTGCAAGCATATCCCATAGCTGCACTGGTTGCAAATACTGAACCACCTTTTGTCTTTAATAGGAGATAACATTTCCCTAATATAACCTTATCTAATCAATAACATATTAAAAGACAGTTAAGACAATCACTGCTCTTTGTTTTTGTTAAAAGTCAAGCCTAGGCTACGGCCTACCCGGCAGTGTTAAACAAATCTAAAAATCCTAAATAATTGTGGACACTATTGATTCAACCATAAATATATATTGGCAAGGTGGACAAAGATCATTTAGACCATGAGACAGTAAAGTTCTCCCAGATGATGTTGCAGCTCCTCAGTGTGAGTTGACCAAGTGTGGAAATCTGGTAGAGGAAGCAGGAAGTCAGGAAAAGGGAAGCAGGTAAAGAGACCGGAGACTTGGACAACACTTGATGTTTACACAAGTCACAAGTTCGGAATGTGATTTGATGAGTCATCGATCACTTTGACCCTCGAACCTGTTGCATTTTACTATGCGTGTGTGTGTTTAACTCGGTGAGTCAGAGATTCGGGGTGAGTCATACTGTATATGTCTGCTCATGTCTGTGGAAACCTGAGGGTTTCCCGCACACATACATGCAAACATGCATACATACAGGCACACACACATACATAACTTGATTATTTAACAATGACTTGCATATCTTACTCCACTGAATTCCCCCAGCAGCCGCCCTGTCTTGCCCCACCCTGACACCTCAACGATGGAGAATGGACTTTCAAAGAGTTTCCATTGTCCACACAAAGATCTGTGGAAATAACAGAAACTATGTTGTCCTGAACCATACACTTGAGGATGTCTGGAAATGGTGTGTTAAAGGTGTGTTAACAGGAACACATAGTTTCAATCCTAAGTCTCCTTTTCAATAAGTGCCTAGTTGGTTTGCTTTATTTCAACGCAGCTCTAAAGAATTCTTTTTCATCTCTTTTTCAATTTTTTTTTCATCCCAAATTCATCAGTAAATATTTAAAATCTGCAGATGATTCTATCCTCAAAAGCATAACTATTTTGTAAGTAATGACTTAAAATAGTGTGGTTTGCATTCATGCCAGCAATCATTTCTAATGAGTGTAACATTGCTTAAACAAATATCTATAGTGAGCAGATGGACAAAGCGAATCTTGGGACTAAAATGGTTTTGGTGAAACCAGGACTGGGTCTCTTTTATTATAACCTGCAAGACAAAAGTAGATCCTGGATTTCAGTTTTTTTCAGTGCTTTTGGTCCCCATCTTTATCTTACTGAGAGAGATCATGAGAGTCCTGTTAAATCTACCCCGGGTTTGTTCCCAGGCTTTTCAAATAGAACACACTTTGCTTTACGTAGGTAATCGGGGGGAGCCCTGGTGACTCAGGTTGCATTTAGACAGCCGCAGAAAATCAGATTTTTCAGCTTTTGTGCCCCAGATTTGAATTTGTGATATGCTGTCTAAGCTGGGAGACCCCCGATTAAAAAACGGTGGCGGCGTGAAAAGAATCCAGGAGCACTTGACGCTGTTGCAACCTTCTCTGTGAACTTCCCTTCTCTGTCCTAGGCCGTAATCAAAATACACAAACCTTTTCGAAACTGAATGTCAAACTCTTAGGCTATCAAATAACGACACTGTTTTTGTCCCTTTATTATTTTGAGCATTGTTTCTCCTTAAAAAAAATTAAACGGAAAAAGGTCTGGAAATGAAAGAGGAAAGGAAAGAGGCATGAAAAACCTTGATGTTATGCAGATATTTGCTCAAACTGAAGCAAAGCTGATAACCAATGAAAAAAATGTCTTTCCACTGCTACTCAATTCTCTCTGACTACATTCTTATATAAAAGTCTGCATGCTTCCCTTCTTTCAGCTGTAGTGAACTCTACCTACCTTCCAGTCTGTTTGCATTCCTTTCCTCCATTCATCTGCCTTATTATTGTTCAAGCAGAGGTCTTGTTTTCACTGTACTTTGAAAACTGAGTGTACTGGGTTGTCTGGGGGTCAGCGGACTAAAGGTGCATGCTCTGTACTTGCAGTGCATCGTGGGTTTGAACGTGGCTCGTGTTGTACATCATCCTCTACCTCACTACCATCTTTCCAGCATCTCTTCATTAACAGATAAAGCAGAATGCAATGTTAACTTTTAAAAAGAACATTTTATTGCAGCTACTGCAATAATTTATACTTATTTCAACATCAAGTGCAGCACAGTGCACTGCCTGAAGTTCTCCGAAACAACCATGAAACAGTAGCACACTTGGCCATAAGTGTGTGTGCGGTTGCATCTTCCTCATTCAGATCTAAATTATGTTGCAGTACAAAAATGTGCTCTGGGCTTCCCAGTCTAACTGGTCACACAGACTGAACAACAGGAGGTACAAAAACACTGGAGTTTCCCCCGGCCATCCAGAACATCACACTCAAGTTGATGTTTGCACTTTAAAGGGACATGTCAGGGTTTTAAGATGCCTCTTCCGATTTACCGTGAACTTGAGGAGTTCTTTCATTTCATCCAACAAGCATTGGGAGGAGGAGTTGTTAGGGTTTCTTAGAAATGTAACTGGCAATCAATGGGTCTGAAATCCATTTCTCTGTACAATTACAGCACTGAAGTTGAGCTATGTTGTGAAACAGTTGGCAAGCTGTTAGTTAAGAAGGTGCTTCATGTGATTTTAAGCCTCACTGACTTGCACTAGCATTGTCTCCAGTATCTCTGCACCCAAGACATTGAGGCTCTTACTTTTTCTGGATGAACTAAAAATACTTCCAGTTTATGGTATCTAAGGGAATAGTCTCATATATGGTATTTTTAAACTATTTGATGCATTATATAATATTCCTACTTTCGTTTTCTTATCTGGCTTGCCTTGTTAACTAACAGCCTGACTTGGCCTGACCCCTGGATTGTGGTTCACCACTGAAATCCAGATGTTTCTTTCCTGAATCATTTTATTAATAATTGCAAACAGGCAAAATGAGTTAGCCCATGCTTGCACTAGGGTTATAATTCCCCAGAAGCAAAATATAGGTTGGTGATATTAGTATGTAATACCGGGACAACTTAGAAACTCCTCAGATGTAAGCACTGAATAGTGTGCACTTTATAACAAAGTGAACTGTCCCTTTAAGAAGAGACACATTCACTTGACTGTGTGGTCCTCTGGGTCTTAGGGAAACTCCGCTTCTGTTGTATTTGTATATTTTACTGTTATCAAAGTAAGTGTGATGAACAAAACAAAGTGCAATTTAACTAAAATGTTTTATCATTTATTAAGTTTTGGTGGAAAGTCCTGTGCATATTGCCCCCCACCCCCACATCTCTCCACCCATTCAAATGCATGGCCTGTGAAGCAACATTTGCATGTTTCTTTTTGTTTAATACGTTATGAAAAACCCTTATGAAGCATGATGCTTTAGGAATTGCATGTATTCCTTAAGTAAAAGTAGAAATGCCTTAGTAGAATATATTCTTCCACTGTGCATTCGGTATTCTACTGGTGGAAAACTAAAAGTGTAAATATACATGTTATAAGACGTTCTGACTTTCTGGGTTTGGAGAGCTTTCCATCCTTGATGCATTGACCTCTGGGTCATGTTAAAGCATTTACTCAATCACTTAGCTCTGACTTTCAAAAAGCAAGAGCATTTTCACAAAAGTTACATTCTGTGTGTAAAACTACATGCTTGTTTCCAGGGTACTAACTGTCTGCAGGCTTCAGATGTAGATGAGTAGAAAGAGGAGTATATTTCTCTGGAAATGTACTGGAGTAGAGGAGGTCTCCATAATGTGGAAATATTCAGAAGTCCAAGTACTTAATGACAGAAGTGCTTCGGAATGTATACTTTCAAGTACAGCACTTGGGTAAATGTAGCCTGCAAAGTTACTTTCCACCCCTGGTGACAGTGCATGCAGCCTGTCTGTGTGTATTTATATGCTTCTCAATAGAAATCCCCTCTTGGAGCCAGCAATCTGTATGCTGTGTTATTCTAAGTGACAGTTTTCTGGAAATCCCCCACCTAGTTGCGTTAGCCCCGCCCCGCTGCAGCCACACAGAGGGCATTTACAGACTGCCTCATAACTCCACAAGGATACAGCCAAACGCACCTCGTCTAAAACCGCCGCCATGGACCTCCACCGGACCAGTTTACTGAACCAAATGGATTATAGCGGGGAGTCTAAAGAAGGGAAGCCGGGTCAGACGACAGAAGAGCGGCTGGACAGCGGGTTGGACTCGTTGAAAGAGGAGGAATACCAGGCTGTGGCGGCCGAGCTGACTCGGCTCCGGGTGGACTGTCCGCCGCCGCTGCACCAACAACAACCCGCTGTAACCGGAGAACCGCAGCCATGGAAAACACAGATCACCGAGGACGGAGATACGTAAGTTTGACCAGGAATAGAAAGCCAAGCGTGGGATATTTATGCATTTTGGAGGCTATAACTAGGCTTGCTGTGTCGCCAGAGTAGGCCTAGATTCGCTCTTGGAGGTAATATGATCCTTTTCCTGTTGCGAATAATGCCTTCCTCTCTGCCGTGTCATTACAACGCACACGCCTCGTCTAGGCTCGGTTTATACATTGAGGCATACAAAACTAACCCATGCAGCGTTAACAATGCACAGAAACGATTGTCCGGTTGGATAATGGGGGCTAGTTGTGGTCAGGCACCGCGGTATTGGACGTAAACAAAAGGCTATTATAAAAAGGGAATCTACTATGGCCGCGGGTCAGACTCAGCTGCCTGGGAAAGTCCCGGGCGCGCCGCCAAGGAATCCGACCGATGCGCGTCCCCGTGTGGCGAGGGGAAAGGGGAAAAAAAGTACAAACAAGTACCTTAAATTTCAGCAATAAGCCACTCGACGTTGGCTAACCCCCCTGGCTGTTCTAAAACCCACCGAGTGGCTTATTGCTTTCATAATTAAACATCGGCTACACACCATTGCAATAAAAAATAATCAAAATGTTCCAAGAAATCGCTTTATTATTAAGCGTTATTCTTCCGCCAAGCAATATAGTTCTTGAACTATATTGTACAACTAAGTATAGTGGCTAAACAACGTGGTTGCTGAGCGACATGCAAGTATGATTGTTTATTTCCAGTCACCGTATTCATATTTAAATTGACTGCTATACGGTCAAGGTATATGCTTATTGGATATTTTACAGCGGGTTTGGACGTGACTCAGCCAATCAGAACTGAGGACCGGAACTATCTGTTTCATAAAAACAATGAAGTGTGACCCCTGCTTCAGTGAATATATTAGTATCTATTTAAAGGCACCTTAGAGCAGTGGTTATCCTGGGAACACATGGGGCCCTTGACAGGTTTCCAGCAGGAAGAGGAATAGTTTATTTAGGAATAACAAGGAATTATCCCAAGTAAAGTATGAGTAAAAATGGCTATATGTTTCACTTATGCCACTATTCAGACATACAAGGTAAACAGTTATACATATATCTTTGACATGAAAATGTTGAACCCCCGCATTAGAGCATCCACAAATCTATGGTGATGTATTGTATTTTTTCCCCATCAGGGTTCCACCTTTTTTGGACACACACCTCACATTGTTTTGTAATGAAAATTGCATTTGTCCTGCATTTTCACCCTTTATTTCCTCTTGTTTATGTGTTGTCCTGATGATATTCCATCAAGTATTCAAGTTAAACACAGAATGCATAACATCTCAGAGATTACTTAATATATCTCATAGTTCTCTCTTGACCTGTATCTGATTTGGTATCATGTATAGTGTCTGTATGTGTCCTATTTTCCTATTTTCTACTGTTCCTCCAAGTGATCATTTCACATTCTTATGATGTAATGTTGCACTGATACCAGTATCTTGTTTCAGGCCAGTACCAGGCGCAACTACTTTGTATAGCCCAAAGACACCAAGGCCCAAACATTAGGATAATGCTGTCTGATAGCTGAAATGTTCTTTATTAATTCAAGGTAGTGCATATTTTGCAGCTACCATTTTTTCTTGTCTTTTTTCTGTTCTTTTTTAGTTCCCTAGCAGTAGCATGGCACACTCCTTTTGGCATGATTTTCCAGTACTTGGCTCATGGCTAACTGGCGTTAACGTCAAGCCCCGGTTGTGTATTTGTGTTGTAACAGGTTTTCTATTGTCCCCTCTGTCTCTGCAGGTTGCTCCACCTGGCTATCATCCATGAGGCCAAGGACTCCATCAGAGCCATGGTAGACCTTTCCAGGAACACACACTTCCTCAACACACAAAACGACCAGAGACAGGTACATGAGAGCCGTGTGTCTATGAGGAAGATTTTAATTTAAAAAAAAATATCTCTCTTTCTATTTATCTACCGTTGTAAAACAATTAGTCACATGATCTCTCCCTTTACATCTAGACTCCCCTCCACCTAGCAGTAATAACAGACCAGCCGGACGTGTGTGAGCGCCTCCTGGTGGCCGGCTGTGATGGCACGCTGGTGGATGACAGCGGGGACACGCCCCTTCACATCGCCTGTCGCCGTGGTAACCTGGTCTGTTTCAGCGTCATCACACAGAACTGTCAATCAGAGCACTTAAACACCATCATGGCCGCCTGCAACTACCAGGGTAAGTTGGCAGGACGCGGAGCAGCGTTTCCTCCCATGAATTGCACTGTAGTGGGTTGTGGTTGGGGGTCACTTTGGCTTGGTTCCACATCCGTTCCTGAATTTGTTCCCAGTTTTGACACAGCGCAAGTTGCAGCACTAAAGCTATTGTTATTTTGGTAACCTGAGATAAAACCTTGAGATAAAAGCTAGTTTGTGTTTTTTTTTTGGAGGGGAGGGTGTTATAATTTAGCATGGCTAGGCGAAATTACAATGTTTCTACAATACTGTCATATTTTCTGTAGCAATGGTGGTCATTTTCCTTCTGTGGTGGCCCCACCACTGTTAAATGGAAACAGTGGAGACACTGACCTAACTGCAATACTCTAACTACCAGTTAACATCAGGAATGGAACAGAGTCATTTCTGCTACACATGATCCCTAAATACTATGGTTAGGAAGGAGGAAGCATTTTGCTAGCAAGGGGAATGCCATAGCCTGACTCAAACCCATCCATTACGTGACAGATAATGTTAGATGCTCCAAACAGAGAGGCAGAGGGCTCCATTTTTAGACTCTTGCTCTTGACATTTTGAAACCGTTGGTATGGTATTGTTGGCTGGTTTGCAACCCTCTTCTCTATGGAGCACGTTTGTAAAATAATTTTTCTCACGACCCAAACTGATTTTAGTTTCTGTAACAAAAATGGCCCTATTTGGTAGGCTGGTCCCCAAACAACCTACAGTATTCAGCCTAAACACAGCAGGGACTTTAAGAATTTAAGTGCCTATCATACCTAAGATATTTTACACAAAATAATAATAGCTATTTCTACAGAATAATGTGGGGACCCATTTTAATTCACTCACGTTTGGATCCCGACCCAATCCATGAGAATAGTACCGGTGTAAATTCACATGTACTGGTCTGGTGTCAGTAGTTTAACTGTTCCTTTGGTGTTTTTCTGCAGGTCAGAACTGCCTCCACCTGGCCTCTGTTCAGGGCTACCTCTCACTGGTGGAGAGGCTGGTGGCTCTAGGAGCAGACATCAATGCACAGGTATGCAACACACACACACACACACACACACACACACCATGTATGTATATGAACACACATATAGTCACACATATACATAGACATAAAGAGTATATAATCAGCAACGCAACAGACCTTTTAATGCCTGTTACAATGAAATACAAGTTAAATTTTGCCATTGAAATATATGTGAAAATGAAAAAACTGTAGTCCAATCAGAATAGAGGCCTGACCGGGCTGATACGACCTCTTAAAGGCTGCATTGAAGTCACACTCGTTTCTTCCATGCATTAATAGTCTGCTATTCCCCTCCTGTCCTCTAGGAGCAGTGTAATGGTCGCAGTGCGCTGCACCTGGCTGTGGACCAGCAGAACCTCTCACTGGTCAAACTGCTGCTGACTGGCGGCGCTGACCCCAACCACCTGACCTATGGAGGCCACTCCCCCTACCACCTCACGTACGGTCGCAACGATGACAACATCAGGAAGGAACTGTACTCGCTGACCAATCCTGAGCTGAGGGACCTGCCCGACAGCGAATCGGAAAACAGCGAGCAGGAGGAGGAGCTAGAGTCTGATGAGGAGGTGTGTGTATGGACTGTGCAGGTATTAGTGTGTTCAAATGAATAGCCAGCAAACTGTTATGTGGGGTCTAACCTGGAAAGCGGTCTCAATGTGTAGTCGGCATTCTCTATAACCCTTTCTTCTCCTACGTGTGTCTGCAGGTGGATTATGACGACATCCAGTGGAACGGACATTAGCAGGAAACAGGGAAAGAGGAAGTCACAGAGGCGGGGGGGGGCTGTGATGATGACGGCAACAAGACAACAGAAATGGCCCCGACGTGTCCACTTCCTCCTGCGATTAAGTCACAGGAGCTCGGGAAATGTGGATGACACAGGAAGGGGCGTGTCCATGGATGGACAGGGCTGCGGAGGGATGGACAGGAAGCTGCAGGGGTGAATCGAGCAGACCTGCAAGTGACCGACAACTGAATAAACCAACGATTCTGCTCCAGGCTGCGGGAAACGCCATCACACGATCAAATGCGAAAATATGATAAATTATGGTGGGATAGGGTCTCATATTGCTGTATGATAGTGGATTGCTTATATTCAGAGGACACTGCAAAAAAAAATCTTCTCACATGACGTCCATCCACCCGCATATACCTGCAACACGTACGTTGTATGATATTGTAAATGGCTGTGTATAACAAAGATGTATTTTTTATGGAAGCTGTGAATGTGTACAGTTGAGCGGGTTGTAAATGTGAGACAGCAAACAGTCCAGCACACTCCAGTTAAATTAAAACACTTCTATTTAACTGAGTTTCAACGTGTCCTGTGTGGTTTATATACCAGGGGTTTCCAGAGACGTGGGGTCGGGTCACAGGAAGATTAATAAAAAAATTTAAAAAGGACCTTGTGGAGAACCAGCTGAACCAGATTGGAAAGTTGTGTTGTGTTTGTTCTGAAACCAGGTCCACATGGGAACTAAGGCCATAAGTTTGGACAAAAACAGCTATTCACACATCAGACACACACATATAAAAGCAGTTGTGTGTAGTTTGTGTTCTGTGTTTAACACACACAACTTCTACTGACGACCACAACATAAAGGCCATACAGGACATACCATATAACAGCCAGTGCCATAACAAAAGCGCCAAAGTTGTAATTAAAGAAAGAAAAGAGGAGGCCATGTGATCTTTTCTCAGCCTTCAGCTAATTTGTGCTTTTATAACTGCAGCCTATGAGAGCGTCTGAGTTTTGTTTCTGACTGGGGGCCTTTATTCTGACATAATGCATGTCATGCAGGAAACCGGCTGATGGAATGGCGACACATTTCTACTGTATGAGGAACTGGTGACCGATTCAGGACGCTACACAGTTCCTCATGCTGTGTGTGCAGAGAAAGAGAGGGAAAGTGTGTGTGTGTGTGTGTGCGCGCGCGTGTAATTATAGTGCTAAGCCAGCTAGGAAGCAGGAAGTTTTTTGGAGGGTGGGGCTAATGGGGCAACAGGAAATTCCCAGAACAGAACAGTCAGCTGTTCCCAGCATTCCTGCTTTTCATCTGACAAGAAGGGAATCTCCACTGAGGAACAGGAAGCTTCAGTCAATTATTACATATATCAAATCAAATTCTAGTGAAATGCAAGTGAAATATAAGACTTTCTAATTCCAGTTAGAATGAAAGACTCATTTCAAAAGAGAAATAAATGTGAATGAAAACAACTTGGGACTTAGGGGCCTATTTCATACCAGAAAAACAGTAATATTTTGAAGATCTATAAGTGAATTTAAGACTTAAGGCTTCAACTGTATTCAAGACCTTGGGTTTAGATAATATAATTTTGGTCAATTTAAGACTTAAGCCACAGTTGATTTGATTTAGTCAAAGTGTGCAGTGGGCACCAGTGAGTTAATCAGTTTATGACACTTTGAGGGCGAGTTGAGGGTGAGGATGTATCACCTTTCCCTCACTTTATAGTTAGAAATGGGAACACATTACAATATATTCTGACTTCATCTCCCTCTCCTTCAGCCTCCTTATACCTTTGTGCTAACAATTTTTGATTGTACAAAATATTGATATCTTAAATGTGTGCCCAAAAGACCTCGTTTTTCATTTGTGATACAAATCTCATGGAGAAACCACAGGGAATTAGACTATTTTTGTTGTTCAGCCATGGAAACATCTGATCTGTACCAGAAACAGTTAAATATAAGATGAGCTGTTTCTCCATAAACGCAAAACCAAGATGGCCCAATTGCGAGGCTGTGATCTCTGAGTAAATGACTAAGGACCCACAGTGGTGGAATGAACTCCCCACTGATGTCAGGACAGCAGAGTCACTGCCCATCTTTCGCTGCAGGCTGAAAACCCACCTCTTCTAGAAACACTACCCTGACCCTTCCTCTTCTAGAAACACTACCCTGATCCTTCCTCTTCTAGAAACACGACCCTGACCCTTCCTCTTCAGGAAACACTACCCTGATCCTTCCTCTTCTAGAAACACGACCCTGACCCTTCCTCTTCAGGAAACACTACCCTGATCCTTCCTCTTCTAGAAACACTACCCCAACCCTTCCTCTTCAAGAAACACTACCCTGACCCTTCCTCTTAGCACTTGCCTATTTGTCTTCACTTATTTGTCTTAGCTCTTGTTTATTTGATTTACTTATTTGTTTAAGTAAAAAAGTAGGTAACTTACTGCACTTTAGCACTGGTTCTGCTCTTAGATGCTTGTTTAGAAAGGAAATGCACTTACGATTTCTGGTGACTAGTAGTTCTCTTGCCTACCTATGTTGAATGCACTTATT
>CABFOQ010030950.1:0-10968 GCA_900660455.1 Gephyroberyx darwinii
TATATTTTCCCAATATATGTAACTTTGAATATATGTGTGTGTGTGTGCATATATATTTTCACTATGTCCCCATATCAATAACTGTTTTTACTCTGAATACCCTAATTATTTATTATGCATCTTTAGGCCTATTGTTTGTTATCCTCTTGTAAAGAATATACACATATTTTCGACCTTGTAGTCCATTATTTACATGTATATGAAATATTATCTAAAATAAATATGCACTTACTGTTTCAGAGAAATCTTTATATCAATTCTGATCAGTAGCTTAAAACTACATAACCTTGCATACATTCAATTCATGTATTTATAACGAAATATGCTGTGACATATAGGTCAGTGTATATTAAAATATATTATGAATGTAAGTGACATATGTTGGCCATATAATATGGATATTTGGAAATATATACCAATATATTTATTTTCCTCATAGACAATTTGACCATTTTGTGACCTTGGATAATGTAAGCACTGATTTTGACTAAATTCAAGGAATAATTGGCGTTGCAAGCCGCCAACAAGTCGCTGGTAACAGTCAAAGGTAACAGATTGTTGTAACCGCTAATTATGGGCTTTTGCCGTTCAATTTAGTTAGGCAGTGAAGTTAAGATATTAGTTAACTATCTGTCTGGCGTAGCCTAACAACAAATGCAGTCTATAGCATTTGACGCCAGGCCAGGCTGCTTCCCTTCCCCACTTGACCAGCACTGGCTATCTCTACGATAAATGACAGGCTATTTTGGAAAGGAGGCTGCACCGAAATAGGAACGTCAGCTATTAGGCATCATGAGGTACCAGAGAAGAAAGAAAAAACAAGGGTAGTCAACCGCCCACCGCAGGAGACTGGGGGATGTTCCACTATCCTGGATTTACAACCTTTTCAAGGATATTTAACAGCGAGGAAGATATCTTTGGTGGGGTTTTGTTTTGGAAAAAGACAAGTACTGGATTAACATCCGACAATCTCAACGGTCAACTGACGTTTTAGTCCACATGGTTAAACGCCTGCTTTAACGTTACCCGAGTGTGGCTGAAGACTCAAGGTGAAAAAGTAACGTTAGTCTGAAAGCGATGTCATTAATAGAAAAAAAGCCCTAATGAATTGTAATATGTCCGAAGTTTAAAATTGAACTAAAATGCTTCAATTTATTATGCTGTGTAGGCAATACCATCTATACTTTAATAATAACTATGAGCAATCATGTTGAATGCATGTTTTTGGTTACAATTTCTAGTTTTGGCTAGGCTAACGTTACTTTATTGGACTGGACGTTAAGGATATCCCTACTTCCATATTAAATTTACAAACCACGAGTAGTAATTAAAATCTCCCATGATTATTTTAAGGCTGCTATTTTTTTTTTTACAGCTAGCATTGTAAAAACTGAAGTTTGTTTTTCGAGTGGGAGCTTTATCAAACAGCCGATGTCCCTCTGCTTCTACAAATGGTCAATGGACAGAGACGGGGTCTGACAGCTGAGGTTATTTTTGGGACAGGCAGTTCAGAGGACTGAGGTGACAAAGCTGGCAAATGTCACCCTTTGAAAGGCACATATCTGCTCTATTTGACCTTGTTATAGAGGAATTTAGTTATTATGTGTTATCTATTTATTACTTTGATACTTTGATTACCCATAGCAGGCTGCATGGCATGAAATCTGGCAGTGTCTTTGTATTTGGTCAATGTCTGTATGGCCAGAGAAGGGTTGTGGTGGCTGAGACTTACTACCTGCTATAAATATGGCATCCCAGTTGTTTGTATTTTCATAACATTATTTATACACATATCAAACTATGTAATTTGTCATAGTAGATAGAGATAATGTTTGATTTACAGGTAATTTCCTGCAAGATTATAAAATAAAACAAACCTTGTGTATTATGCATTGGTTCTTTGTAATTTAATCTGTGGCTAGGAAGTAATGGAAAATGGCTGCTATGACACAAAATGTGGACATACAAAATAGTATAAGATGAATAAAACTGCCACAAAAATATTTGTTTTAGGTTTGTGTATTTTACTCATTGTTATTAATCATAATATCTACATTAGTATCTTACGTATATCATTATAAATTATCTAAATTATATAATTTATTTTTATTAATTGTTTGTAATTTAGCTAATAGATTTGTTACCTGTTAAATTGCTAGCTGTGAAAACACAAAAGGACTTTGACAATAGTGACAACTCCTACTTAATGATGCCTATTTTTTTCTTTAAATTCCCCCTGGTATCCTATTTAATCCTCACTTTTTCTTTGAATATAGGAACAAATAATGGATCAGAACCTGTTTGGAGGAGTCCCCAGGTTTCTCACCCGGCCAAAGGCATTCTCAGTGTGCGTGGGCAAGGATGCCACCCTGAGCTGCACCATCGTGGGCAACCCAACCCCAGTGATCTCCTGGGAGAAGGAGAAGCTGAAGCTGACATCTGGGGGCCGCTTCAAGACCGTGAATGATGGAGATGTGTACCGTCTGACCATCTATGACTTAACACTGGAGGACAGCGGCCAGTACATGTGCCGGGCCAAAAACAATGTTGGCGAGGCGTATGCTGCTGTAACCCTCAAAGTGGCCCTGCCAACAGAGATGGAACAGAGGGCCCCTGTTTTCATGGTTAAGCCCACCTCAGCACGTGTGGGGTTGGGAGGCGATGTTGTTTTCCACTGCCGGGTCACAGCCTATCCTGAGGCCAACTTTGACTGGGAGAAGGATGGGCGCTACCTGGGGGAGACAAACCGCATCAAGATTGTCTCAGACAGCGATAGCAGCTCCTTAAGGATCCAAAGTGTACGCAGTCTGGACAGCGGCACCTATACCTGCAGGGCCCAGAACCCTGTGGGTCGAGCACATGCTGCTGCAGCGCTTGTTGTGGATGCCCAGGATTCTCGCCACCTGAGTGCAGATAAGAACACCTCCCTCCTCACTCACCTACAAAAGCGCAAAGAGGAAATGAAGAAGGACATTTCCATCTATCGCACTGAAGACAGCCACTCCTCGGTTTCTTCCTCCTCCACAACCAACATCAGTGATGGTTTTGGTGCTCTGAGTCTGGAACATGGCCTGAGGGCATCTGCATTGGGAATGCTGCCCAAAGGTGTGTTCACTCGCACCTGCACGGTGACAGAGGGCAAACATGCCAAACTCAGCTGCTTTGTGACTGGTCACCCCAAGCCCCACATTATCTGGAGGAGAGATGGCTCAAACATCAGCGAGGGCCGTAGGCATGTCATTTATGAGGACCAAGCTGAGAACTTCATCCTCAAGATCCTGTACTGCAAGCAGAGTGATAATGGCCTCTACACCTGCAATGCAACCAATATGGCTGGGCAGACCTACAGTGCTGTGTTGGTGATAGTCAAAGGTAAACTTTGAACATGGCAACTCTGATCTTGCCATGCACTGTTGTGTTAAGAAATGATGGGTGATGGGAAGAGCCTTTGTAGCCTTTTAGGTGTGTTTTTTGTTTAACATCTTAAAAGTTCACTGTTATTTGAGAATGTAACCTTAGCAAACCACCACCAACATTGATCAAAATTATGTTTTCATTGCTTTGAGAGAATCTTCTCCACTGTAGCTTTAATTAATCTTTAAAAAACATGTACTTTAATTAACTGTAACATCTCTGTTGGCATGTATGACATTATAGAGGCTGACATTCTTTTAGAAACAAGTTCTTGCCCAATGCAAGAACTGATATTCTTAATATTTACAAATGTTAAAATAAGGGTGTTCATATTTTCATTGAAATAGGCAACTGCTGTATTTCAGTGTGGGTTCTCAAAATCACTGTAATTGATGAAAGTGAATCATCCGAGCATGGCTTTATTTTGCCCCCTTAATATTTGCATGGCTTTTCACAACAAGGTTGAATTCTGACTGCGCTATGAAGGAGGGTGTTGTGTTGCATCTATTTTCTGCAGGTGATGAGTAGTTCACAGTTGCTATCATGGTGACTCACTTGCTGTAGCCCCTGCTAGGGTGACTCTCTATGGGCAGAAATTGTCCAGGGGCCCAAACCACAGAGTTATCAATGACAGTTGTTAATCTAATTTTGATAGTGAGGGCTGAGCCATTGATGTACTTGGTCCTTGTTGGTGCCATTTGTTATTTTGCAGGATTTGATTCGAGGCTTTGCAATGGAAAGGACTATATCCATCTGCCCTTTAAATTTTGGTGTTACTGTTAACATCGGACCATTTGATAACCCTTGTGCACAATAAGCACCTGTGGCAAATGTCATATAAAGCTACTTGCAAGCATACCTTCCAGAACTACAGAACACACATATTGAAATTTGAAATCATTTTTAGTTGAAAGGTGACAGCACGTATATCTCATCTAAAATGCAGGTTTACCATACATTACTCCACAGTGCAGCAACAGTTTAGCAGTTATTATTTTGAGTACTAATGAACAGAATGAATCTGAATGATTTTAAGCGATGCTAATCTTTGTTGTTGTCAAAGCCTTGGGCTAGATTACAAGCCAAGGTCCAGATTTGGAGCCTTACTGTATTTCACATACTTTGATTCTCTCTAGTGTATGACCGGTCATTTTGCGGAACTTGATATTACAAAACTATATAAACAATTCAACACCACAACCAATCTTTGGAAGGTTCACTACTCTTTAGTGAGTGTGAATGTTTTACATGAATACTTTCAATAGTAGACAATTCCCATCAGCTCAAATCAGAGTGGCACATTGAAGTAGACTGGCTTAACTGCTGGCTTGGATTCTGAGTATGAGGTTATTGATGGACGATGGATAAGATTTGAATTTGTAACCCTGATTTGTGGTATTGAAGTGGTGTACAGCATAGTAAGAAGATTGACAACACATACAGTAGAAGAAATGTGCAAGATTTTTCAAAGATTTACATTGCATTCTGCATTGAAATAATAGATGTAATCGGGACATTTAGTATTCACATCGTAACCTGTTCACATAAAAGGCAGATATTCATAATCAATCAAATCATATTATTTTCAGTGTCATTGCCAATGAGCATATTTTATGTTAACTTTAAGCTAACAAACGTTTTGTCATCCTCCATTGTGTCAGAGCCTAAGGTGCCATTCAGGAGGAAGCTGCAAGATTTGGAGGTACAAGAAAAAACGTCAGCCACACTGATGTGTGAGGTGCCTGTTTCTGCCACGTTGGCCAACTGGTTCATGGAAGAAACACGCCTGGAGCAAAATGCCAAGTATCGCATGGAGGAAGAGGGCACCCTGCGCCGCCTCACCATCCACAATGTCACTACCAATGACGATGCTGTTTACATCTGTGAGATGAAGGAGGGCAGTCGCACCGTGGCTGAGCTCACTGTGCTGGGTATGAATGTTTTCGTTTCTTTCTTCACCCCCTGTACATTGTTTGATATTGTGTGCAGGCATCACAGTGGTTTCACTCAGTATAATTCATGTGACAATATTAAAATACTACTAAAATTTTAAATTGTGCAGATGGAACACATTTCACTTTTCTCTGCCCTCAATTGGCATTCTGTCTCTCCATTTTGGCACAATTAATACTTTTCTGATATTCAATGCTGTTGAATGCTATTTTTCTTTGACCAGTGTCTACATCTGTTTGCATCCCAGGCAACATTACCAAGAAGCTTCCCCGGAGGACAGTTGTTCCTGTTAGTGACACTGTCATCTTCTGTGTGGAGCTGGAGCACCCTTGCCCAGATGTCTATTGGACCCGCAATGGAGAGAAGCTGAAGCAGGATTCCCGGGTTTCCATTGCCTCTGTGCTCAGACAGTATACACTTACTATCAGAGATTGCCAGGCAGATGACTCTGGAGAGGTGGCCTTTGTGGCTGGAGACTGCAAGACATCCACTCGATTCTCTGTTACCGGTAAGGATGAGACCTGGGTCAAATTGTGTTGACCTCTTCATAATACCAGATGGGTGGGGTTTACAGAGTTGGGCAATTTAGATATAATTATATATAGTGTAATGTAAGAATAATGTAAAATATAAATCAAAATATACTAAAATACTTTTAGTGTAACTTTTAGTAATACTTTTATACAATTAATAAATAATAATATCTCTTGCTCTCTTGCTGTTTTATTGTCCTAACCCCACCCATCTAGCACCTATGTAGGATAAAACAAAATAAAAGTATTTACAAACACTATTTAACCCAGTTCTTGTAAGGATACACTTAATCTCGCTTTCATTCACTATCATAACTCCGTATTCATCTGATCAGACAAACAGCTTGACCATGACTCCTTCTGCTCTAGCTGCCAGAAAGCATCCTCCTGATCCCCCAGTCGATGCCGTGGTGCAGAACAAGACTGACTCGTCCATCACCCTTCAGTGGTCTCCTCCTGACAGTGACCGCCCCGTGCCCATCAAGGGCTACATCGTGGATAGGAGGAAGGTGGGCACTCAGACATGGCAGAGGTGCAACTCTACAGAAACCATTGTCATGACAGAGATGACTATCTGCAACTTCACTGAAGAGGCCAGCTACCAGTTCCGCATCTCCGCTATCAACAACTTTGGCCAGAGCTCCTACCTGGAGGTGCCTGGAAGCTTCTACCTTGGTAAGGCTGATGTCGCTGTGACATTTTTCATTTCTGGCTAATACACTGTTGTTGTCTGTGAGCCTTCTCATGTCTGGTTTAATCGTGTGCCTCAGAACCCAGAGCAGAGGTGAGAAGGGGTCTGATGAACAGCACTGCAATCTCTGGTGAGGAGGCCACTCTCTCTGTGGAGCTGTCTGCTGTTTGTTCTGGCTTCTGGTCACTAAATGGCCGCCTCCTGCGAAGTGGGGCGGAGTACCTCATCACCAAGTCCAAGAACATACACACCCTTGTCATCCGTGTTGTGTCCATGGAAATGAATGGAACTGAAGTCAAGTTTGTGGGCGGAGGCTCGGAGACCAGTTGCCTCTTAAGCGTGAAGGGTAAGCACTTAACCCAGGCAGTTAGAACACCAAAAGAGAGAAACACTCTAAAGCCTTTTGACATTGTTCATTTACTTTTATATAGTGATTCTCTACCCATTTCTGTCACAATAATATCATTGTTTCTCAGTATTGTATTTTTAATGAATGGATGTGGCTATTTACTGTAGGGCAAATTAGAATAAATGCATATGTTTTCATGAGAAGCAAATCTGTAATACCTAATTATTTGACACCTCTATATGTAGTCCCTCCTGTTAGGTTCACCAATAAGTCAGATCGTATGGAGGTGGTGACTTGTAGTGCCCAAGCCACTGCTCAGCTGACCACCGAGGTGTCTGATTACGATACACAGGTACGTGATCGGGAAATACCTCACTTCCCGTTTTACCATTTGTTTTCACAGATTTAATTAATTTTAACGGTACTTATTTTAAGTTCAAAAGCATCATGTCTGTTTTTGCATTCTTTTCTCCCATTTGTTTCATCAGGTGGTTTGGATGAGAAATGGGAGGGAGGTAAAAGTGGGGAAGAAGTATGAGTATGTGATCATGGACCGCAAGAGGATCCTGATGGTACACAATGTTACAGAGGAAGATGTGGGCATCTATGAGTGTGTTTTAGATGGTGACAGAATGTCTCTGCAACTCGCTCTTAAAGGTACACCCAATAAATATCTGTGGGGCAAAGCATAGTATATTTCATATATATCACATATTTTTACATCTGTGCAGGGTAAAACCATAAACCTACTGTATCTGCCATGGATTATATTTGAAAATGTGTTCTACTTACCAGTATTGTTATTGTTGAAGCCTTACTTCTTTCTAAACATCACGCACATTTACTGCTCATTACAGAGATTATTTCACAAAGGGGCATGGGCTCGTAGTGTGAAACAAGTGCAACCTCTAGTTTATATAATGCAGACAGCCTCTCTCACACCACGTGGTACACTGGAACATGACCTGCTCTGACGGCTGCTAGCAGGTGCTCATAAGCCATCAAACAGAGGAAAGAACTCTCTGTCATCATGTAATCAACTCCAGTATGACTATTTCCTCCCAGTTCACACTCCACAGATTAATCATGTAATCAACTCCAGTATGACTATTTCCTCCCAGTTAACACTCCACAGATGAATCATGTAATCAACTCCAGTATGACTATTTCCTCCTAGTTAACACTCCACAGATTAAGTGCCCAAATTACATCACAAAAGTCTTTTTCTTTCGATCACAAATATTTCTCTTGCTCTAGTTAATTTGTTCTTCATAGGGTCCTCACAAAAGAGGCTTTAGAGAGAAAAAGCTATAATAACAATTCTACGTTGTTACACAGTACATTTATATGTCAAGAAAAAACAAGTTCACCCCTAATTTTTCTTTTTCTAAGATGAACCTGTCAAGTTCCTGAACAAGGGCAGAGGTCCCATGGGTATGACATCGTCCCTCACAGGAGACCTTGAGCTGAGCTGTGAGGTGTCTTCCGCCAGTGGGGTTGCCGTGTGGAAGAAAGATCACGTGGAGGTCACTGAGGATGAAAGAACCACCATCATCTCAAAAGGGACTCAAAGGAGACTCATCATCAAGCATGCCAAGAAAAGTGATGAAGGACACTATTCCTGTGAGACAGCATCAGACAAACTCGCATTCCACGTCAAGATAAAAGGTAAAACTACGTGATGCTTGTACAGGGCATAGAATAACCCCTTCAATGTCATTATCTACTATCTATCACAGATATTAAATTTATAAAAGCTTTTTTTTTCACACAGAAACCCAAGCCCAAGCTGCCTTCTCCAACAAGGAGTCAGTCCAGAACGAGGTGAAAGCTACTCTTTCCCAGAAAGCCACTCTGAGCTGTGATGTGTCTGATAGCAAGACAGAGGTGAAGTGGTACAAAGACGGCAAGCTGATGGTATCCAGTAAGACGATATATTCCGAGACAAAAGGCAAGAATCGTCAGCTGGTGATTGAAAAGGTGGAGAAGAAGGATGCCGGAGAGTACACCTGTGAAGCTGGAGGGGAAAAGCTGGTCTTTAAGTTACATGTGTCAGGTAGGACTGATTGATTGATCAACTGTGTTTATATAACTATTGTCTGTGATTGGCTATGATTGACTGTATAGTACTGTAGCTATGGAGATATTAGATCACGTTCTTGGAGAAAGTTGGAGAAGGGAAACTGCTCATTTGACCATCTCTCTACATAGGAAGGCAGGCCCTATTTTATTTTTTGATTCCAAATGCACCCCAAACAAGACTAATTGAGGTTTGTCTGATATAGAAATTGTTACAATTTTGAACTTTTTAGAATCCTTGCATTAGCCTATGCCCTCAGTGCTGTGGGCAGAAGTGATGTTTTCTCATCTGTTAGTTAAATTTATATTTACATTCTACAGTCCTGGGCTGAGTATATTCTTCTATCAAGCTTGTCATCAGAAACAGGTTTATTGCCAAAATATGTTTTCACATACAAGGGATTTGTCTTGGTGTTTCCCAATGAATGTCAATTTGCTCAGAATACAGGATTTCCTGAGTCAGCTCTGTTGTACAGTTGCTCCCTTCCATTGTGGTTTCAGGTTTGTTTGTTCTTAAACAGTACTCATAACACCACTGTGCTTCTCAATTATTTTTACGCTCAGAAGCACAGCCTGCCTTCTTCAACAAGGAGTCAGTCCAGAAGGAGGTGAAAGCTACTCTCTCCCAGAAAGCTACTCTGAGCTGTGAGGTTTCTGATTCCAAGACGGAGGTGAAGTGGTATAAGGATGGGAAGCTGCTGACTTCAAGTAGAACAATCCATGTAGAGTCAAAGGGCAAGAGTCGTCAGCTGGTGATAGACAGTGTAGAGAAGAAGGATGCTGGAGAGTACATCTGTGAAGCTGGGACAGAGACGCTGGTCTTTAAGATGCAGGTGGCAGGTAAGGGAGAGTAGATTTTACGAATTCTCTCTACTCTGTACAATTGTGAGTCATCCAAATTTTAGTTGATCTGTTCTCTACGCGGATTATGATTTTGAATTGTGACTGAAACTGTTTTGATACACAGCAGTACAACCAGTTTTGTAGTGGAGTTCCTTTACTTTGCTTTCTGTAATATAAAAGCAGATGAATTTTGTTGAGTTAAAATAATGTAATATATAGCCATGTAAATGTTAGTCTAAGGACATGGGTAGCACATAGGAATGTTTTAAATTAATTAAGTCAATTTGGTTTTACAATAGTTTTTGCATTTGGTGTTAAGCGCTGAAGATTTATGATGACATTATGCACATCTGTGGTTCTGGCACTAGAAGCTCTGTGTGTTACAACCAATAAGGAGTCTGTCCAGAAGATGTAAAATTATCTGTGCCTGTATAGATATCTCTGCATGGCTGAATATATTCTTAGTAACTAATATGCTTCAGGTACCTCTTTTGTCCACTACCCAACACTTTGTTCAGTCTAGTTTGTCCTTCTTTTGATGTTTTGCTATTTTAATGAATAGCATCTGACACTATGCCCTCCATGACTCCCCCATCAGAGGCCCAGTCTGCCTTCTCCAACAAAGAGTCACTCCAGAAGGAGGTCAAAGCTGCTCTCTCCCAGAAAGCCACTATCAGCTGCGAGGTTTCTGACATCAAAACAGAGGTGAAATGGTACAAAGATGGGAAGCTGCTGACTTCAAGTAGAACGGTTCGCATGGAGTCCAAGGGCAAGAGCCGTCAGTTGGTGATAGACAGCGTGGAGAAGAAGGATGCTGGCGAGTACATCTGTGAGGCTGGGACTGAGAAACTAACTTTCAAAATCCTGGTTACAGGTAGGTAAATGCAGGGGGTAAAGTGGCTTGCTGACTTTCTGTTAATTGGGATGCATAGCAGATGTTGTAGAAGTTGTTAGTAACACCGCAGTGTACACTTAAAAAGTTTTTTTTCACCACAGGATATGAAATCTTTTGAAATTGTAATGCAACTCATAGAATGATGCATTTCAGAAAATATTTCATTTTCATCTGAGAAATTATTTGTACCAGTTAGGAGTACCTTATACAT
>CABFOQ010030950.1:10988-31620 GCA_900660455.1 Gephyroberyx darwinii
CGTCAGTTGGTGATAGACAGCGTGGAGAAGAAGGATGCTGGCGAGTACATCTGTGAGGCTGGGACTGAGAAACTAACTTTCAAAATCCTGGTCACAGGTAGGTAAATGCAGGGGGTACACTTAAAAAGTTTTTTTTCACCACAGGATATGAAATCTTTTGAAATTGTAATGCAACTCATAGAATGATGCATTTCAGAAAATATTTCATTTTCATCTGAGAAATTATTTGTACCAGTTAGGAGTACCTTATACATTTCAGTGAACAAAACTTCATCTTCATTATGTATCCTGGCTCTCTTTCTGTTTTAAATTAATTCCATTGTCTATAATAGACTTAATTTGACTCCCTTGTCATGATGCTTGCCTAGTCCACAACAGTGTCTGATAATGAAGAATCCAGTATTTGATTGAGTGTTTGATGTCACACCCCTTTATGGTTGCCTCCATAGACACCCAGATCCAGTCTGCATTCTTCAGCAAGGAATCAGTCCAGAAGGAGGTGAAGGCTACTCTCTCCCAGAAGGCCACTCTCAGCTGTGAGGTAGCTGATGCCAAGACAGAGGTGAAATGGTACAAGGATGGCAAGCTGCTGACTTCAAGTAGGACAGTTCGTATGGAGTCCAAGGGCAAGAGTCGTCAGCTGGTGATAGAGAGCATGGAGAAGAAAGATGCTGGAGAGTACATCTGTGAAGCCGGGAATGAGAAGCTGGCCTTTAAAATACAGGTGGAAGGTATGGAGAATACAGTATGTACGCACTTTGTCTTAGTCTCAGTCTCATATAGGTTTTGGGATATTTTCCATGCTCTACTCAAGAGCACAATACTGAGTTGTTTTGTTGTGTTGGTTGCTATTTTGAGATTATCTGGATGCTTGGGCTTCTCTGTGTGAGTACGCACTACTGTGTATCAGAGTAAGAATTTCTTGTGGTATTTGATTTGCTGAGGTGGCTCTGGTGTCTTGTGTCTTCGTTGTTTGTCGGTCGTGTGCTGTGTTTTGGTCTTTTGGTCTTTGGTCTCTGAATCATTCGTTTTTGACATCTCCATTGTGCAACTCGGTGGCTACCTTCAAATGCCCAATCTGCTTTCTTCAATAAAGAGTCAAGCGTCAAGCTGCTGACATTTGACAGCTGGTGATAGATAGTGTGGAGAAGAAGGATGATGGAGAGTACATCTGTGAGGCTGGGACTGAGAAATTGGCATTTAAAGTACAGGTAGCATGTTGGCGGCATTTGTGGGTTGAGGTTATCTGTGTGCAATGCTGTTGTTTTGAGATTTGGGGATTTATGTCTAAGCAGCTTGCATTTTGACATAAGGAAAAGATAATACAAAATTGAAGCAATTTTTTTTAAAGAGCTAAATGTAGGGTTAATGTAGATAGTTCTCAGGTTTCAGTTCATGGTTCTATGCTCTGATCTGTTAAGTGTGCTTATCTTTGTCCAGTCCATCCAAAGCAGTGTCTATGCTGTGGTTTTAGTGTCCATTCCTTTTTTTTCTTCTTTTTTTCTGTGGGTGATTTTAATGCCACCACACGCCTCCATTGTTACCTCTACAGAAATCCAGGCCAAATCTGCTTTCTTCAACAAGGAGTCAGTCCAGAAAGAGGTCAAAGCTACTCTCTCCCAGAAAGCCACTCTGAGCTGTGAGGTTTCTGATTCCAAAATGGAGGTAAAGTGGTATAAGGATGGCAAGCTGCTGACCTCCAGCAAGGCAGTCCACTTGGAGTCAAAGGGCAAGAGTCGTCAGCTGGTGATAGACAGTGTGGAGAAAAAGGATGCTGGAGAGTACATCTGTGAAGTCGGGACTGAGAGATTGGCATTTAAAGTACAGGTGACAGGTATGGGGACATCACTTGGAATGCTTTGACTCAGAGGATAGTGATTTGTGTGAATATTGTTCAAGTCAATATGTCTGCTTGTCTTGTGCAACAACAAAAGATTTTAAGTGAAATAGAAGGAAATTGAAAAGCAGCTGCAGTAGAGGACATACATTTTTATGCTAAAGTCAGTTTTGCTGTTATTTTCTGTTCATCTGAGAATGTCACAGTATGCTACTGGTGCCATACATATTCATAGTTCTTTGTGTTAATCTTATATGTTTTAGTTGTGTAGCTGCATGGTGCTGCTTGTTGCTCTTGGCCATACTGTATATTTTTTATCTTCCTCTTTTGATCTGTGTTGATGAGGTGATGAGGTTGTACTTGGCTCTCCTGGTTATTTCTTGGCTTGCATTGTTGTCTTGCATTGCAATATGTGTCTAAATGAAGGGGTTCAATTCCATCACATCCCTCCATGATTACCTCTGCAGAGATCCAAGCCAAATCTGCCTTCTCCAACAAGGAGTCAGTCCAGAAGGAGGTCAAAGCTACTGTCTCCCAGAAAGCTACTCTGAGCTGTGAGGTTTCTGATTCCAAGACGGAGGTGAAGTGGTATAAGGATGGGAAGCTGATGACTTCCAGCAAGACAGCCTATATAGAGTCGAAGGGCAAGGGTCGTCAGCTGGTGATAGACAGTGTGGAGAAGAAGGATGCTGGAGAGTACATCTGTGAAGCTGGGACAGAGAAGCTGGTCTTTAAGATGCAGGTGGCAGGTAGGAAGAATACACCTACATGGCAGGTTTTTGAAATATGAAATTTAGAAATCAGTCTATTGAAAATTATTCTGGTGCTACTTGGCACATCATTTTCTCAACAGAAGCCCAAGCTGTCTTTTCCAACAAGGAGTCAGTCCAGAAGGAGGTGAAAGGTACTCTTTCCCAGAAAGCCACTCTGAGCTGTGAGGTTTCTGATTCCAAGATGGATGTGAAGTGGTACAAGGATGGCAAGCTGCTGACTTCCAGCAAGGCAGTCCACATGGAGTCAAAGGGCAAGAGTCGTCAGCTTGTCATCGAAAAGATGGAGAAGAAAGATGCTGGAGAGTACACATGTGAGGCTGGAACAGAGAAGCTGGTATTCAGACTGCAGATAGCAGGTAAAATATCATTGAAATTTTTGCCCTAACTTTTTTTGTTTCTGCACAAAGCAGCTCAAATATTTTCTTACTTCTCTATAGATTCAGCTGCCAAGTTCCAGAAGAAGTCGGTCAAGGATACATGCATTGTTCAAGCAAGTGAGAAGATTGTTTTGA
The DNA here is from genome assembly GCA_900660455.1 of Gephyroberyx darwinii. NCBI lineage: Eukaryota > Metazoa > Chordata > Actinopteri > Trachichthyiformes > Trachichthyidae > Gephyroberyx > Gephyroberyx darwinii. The sequence goes on from CABFOQ010030950.1 coordinate 14,111, forward strand.
GCACTGAGCTGACCACAGATGTTACCAGTGTGAAATGGTTTAGAGATGGTGTGGAGCTCAAGGAGGGTAACAAGTATGAAATGAAAAAAGATGGCCTCTCTCGTACACTGATAATAAATTCCACCGAAGCCAAAGACAGCGGAACATACTCCTGTCACACTGCTGATGACAAACTGGAGTTCAAAGTTCAGGTCAAAGGTTTGTCAGATTTTCTATGAATTTGAAAGAAATGTTTTAGTATTCACAGAATTGACATACTCTATAGATATATATAGACATGGCAGATCTGGCAAATTTTCTTCTGATGTCTAATTCCATGTTTCCATTTAGATTCACCTTTGAAGTTTGTGGTGCCTTTGAAGCCTGTCACCATGGAGTTGGGTGGCACACTTATCCTGATGTGTGAATTAAACCAAGCCTCAGGGGATGTTGTCTGGCACCATGGTGGTCATGAGATTAAACCTGGTGGAAGGTTCTGTGTCAGCACAGAATGTGCCAAGCGGGTCCTTACTGTGACTGGCATGACTAAGGAAGATGAGGGAGAATACAGCTGTGAATGTAAAAATGACAAAACCTCTGCTAAAGTCTTGTCAAAAGGTAAATAAATATTTCATTCCACTTGGAATCCATAACAGGCACACAGTCCACAAACGTGTGCAGTGTCACTTCAATTCAATGTCTCTATTGTCCTGTGAGTGTGCAGTCAGGTTAAACACACAATTGCTACAACACCAAACAATAACTAGCAATTAGAAGCAAACATGAATTAAAAACGACACAACACATGCAGAGACAGAAGCACCTGTGCTGGTCGCTACGAGAGCAGGGCCCAATACATACCATATTATATGTGTTCCAAGTGATCCTCTACCTTCAAGGTAGAAACATTTCTCTTTTATATCAATCCAGTTCACATTTGATGTCATTCTTTTCTTTCAGCACCCAGACTAGTGAGGTTGACTGCCAAACTGAACAATGTGGCTGCACTGGAGGGAAAAGATGCCATTTTTAAGTGCGCTGTTACCCCTGCAGATGTCAATGTTAAATGGTTCCGCAACAATATACCCATCACTGCTGGGAATAAGTATAAGATTGAGCATGGTGGCAACAGCCACTCGCTCACCATCACCTCTGTCCACCAGGAGGATGCAGGAGAGATAAGCATCGACGCAGAAGGAAAAGGCTGCAAAGCTACTCTGCAAGTGCAACGTAAGAAAATGTACTAAAAATGTTTCTATGAACATTTGTTGTAATTGTTGTTGTAATTTCTGAACATTCTTTATGCCCCCATCAGAGGAACCTGTGACATTTAAGAAGAAGCTGGAAAACCTGACAGTGGAGGAGCAGACCGAAGTGAAGCTGGAGGTAGAGCTCAGTAAGCCATCAGCTGAGGTCAGATGGATAAAGAACAGCGTCGTGCTGCAGTCTGCAGGAAACATGGAGATTTTGGTGGATGGCGCCAAGCAGTCTCTGGTCTTCAAGAGTGTGACTTATGCTGACCGTGGCTTCTACTCCTGTGAAACTCTGGATGACAAGACCCAGGCCAAGCTCACTGTGGAGAGTATGTTCCCCATTTGCAAGTTTTTATTACATGTGTGCAATATTCAAGGGCATAACTTAGTGCTAGAAAGAGCATTTTATTATCCAATAATGTACTTATTTACTCATGCATGCACACTAATGCACTCAAACATTTCCTCCTCCCTTCAGTGAGGAAGATACAGGTAGTGAAGGGCCTGAAAGAGATCAAGGCTCATGAGACCGAGACAGTAACTCTTGAGGTAGAACTCAGCCAGGCTGATGTTGAGGGCTCCTGGACCAGGGATGGTGCCAAGATAAAGACAGGGCCAAACTGTCGTATCACAGCTCTGGGAAAGAAGCATGCCCTTACACTGTCCCAACTCAAGATGGAGGATGCAGGAACAATTGCATTCCAAGCAGAGGGTGTCCATACTTCTGGCAAAGTAATTGTCACAGGTATGATTTTCATTCAGGAATAATCACTTAACTTACTGGGTTGCTGTAGCTTGTGTTGTTGAAGTTTTAGACCAATGGTTGTTTCTTTTACAGAACCTGCTGCCATGATCTCTAAGCCCATTATGGATGTCAGTGTCCCTGAGAAAGAGAAAGTCACCTTCGAATGTGAAGTGTCCAAAACCAATGCAGACGTTAAGTGGTTCAAGGTGAGAAATCATAATTAATGCCTGAGTATACAACTCAGCAGATTGACTGTATAAAATAGCCACTGGGCAGTTTCACTTTTCTGACTGTGTTAAGAAACAGGTATACAGTACATGCATCATTTCTGAAAGATAGTTCCTCCACAGGGCGACCTGGAACTGAAACCAGGGAAGAACCTTGGCATCCACTCCCAGGGCCGCAAGCGCACTCTGCTCATCCACAAATGTACTCCTGAAGATCAAGGCAATTACATCTGTCGCACCACTGATGATAACACTTCAGCCAAGCTCACTGTTCATGGTAACTATAAATTATTGATCATGTCATGTAGAAAAAATGTGATCAGGTGGTACCAGTAATTTTGGTTCACTATCCCTATTTCAAAAGCTTTTACAATAGAAGCATCATAATAATGATGCTTAATAATATTTCCCATACAGCCAGAGATATTAAGATTGTTAAGAAGCTGGAGGATGTGGAGGTGATGGAGAAAGAGAATGCCTCATTTGTCTGTGAAATCTCACATGATGAGGTGGACTGCCAGTGGTACAAAGGAAGTGCTAAACTCAAAGCTGGTGACAACATCAAGATAAGACAAGAGGGTGAGGCAACAAGAAATTAAGAATTCAACGTGATACAAAAACATAATGTAATGTCATGGTAATTACATTAATGAATCTTTGTCAGTGTTGACTCTGTCAAGGATAACTTTCTGCTCTCACAAGTTCTCTATTTCTGACCTTAGGCAGAACCTATGTGCTGCTGTTTAGGTCTGTGACCCCAGAAGATATGGGTGAGATTAAATTTACAGCTGAGAAAGCCTCTTCAACTGCAAAACTAAAAGTGAAAGGTAAACAAATACAGTCCTTTGTGTTTGGCTTCATAACACATAGTGCATCATAGTGCAAATTATTGTCCACCCACCAAAATATGATACAGCAACACATATTTATTTTTGAGATAGAAATAATGAAAACACAGTGGGTTGAAATGACATAATAACCCATTTTAATTGTGTGGATTAGTTGTGACAGTATGTGATGGTGATCAGATATGGGTTGCAATGGATTATCTCTATTCATCACGACTAAAGTAATCGAGATGTAATGGATTACTTGCTTATGCACAACTGAAATCACACTCATTTTGAAATTTTGGTCAATTTAGAATGAATTATGCTACTCTAAACTGATTATTAGGCTGTACAGTATATAGTAGTAATAGCAGATTCTGATAATCCAAATCCCGGTTCATTTGTATTCCAAATAAACTGAACTCAATAGTTAAATGGGCCTAGTAATCTAAATGGCTCCTGTCAGACTGAAGTCAAAGAGAATGTGCTTTTCTTTTTTTTCTAAAAAGTTAAAGCAATGCAACAGTCTGAATTTTTCAGTTGGGTGAGGTAGAAAATGTTGTTTGAGCTTGCATTTACATTGTTATTGGTTCAGGCTTCTCTACCTCATTGAGTCTTGATGGCAAAGGGAACAAAACAGTTTGCTGTTTCCCAAATATTATTTCTTAGTATTAGCTGAGGTTCAGGATTGTTTTCCTGGTGTTTCTTATAGCTTCCCTTCTTGATTAAATGTTGCATCGGTGTCCACAGAGAACATATCATTAGCCCATAGATTTCCTTCAGTAATTGGGTTCATTTGAGGCTTTGCTAGAGTTTGCTGGTTGTTTGCATCCCTTTTCAGAGAGGAATCAACTTAATTAGATGGATAAAAGCTTAGGATTATACTGTCGAGTAAGTACAAGCACTTAAACAAGCTTATTTTGCACTTGCTCAATGAGTACATCTTTGTTTATTCTCTATGAAGTTCAAGAAATACTTTGTTACATCAATAGTCTTTCAGCTTCCAAGTGTGATGTTTTCATTGGGCAATGCAGTCATCAGTACTCCAAAACCACTGTAGCTGTTTAGAGCCTCAACCTCTGAAGAAATTGGAGTTGAAGGAGAAATCACTGTTTCCTTTGAGAAACCAGAGGGAGCCATTGATGTACTGATCCCGTTTTGGGGATACGGTCCATGATCCAGGCCTGAAGCACTCTGAGCCAGGGTTGAAGGTTTGAGCACATCTCTAAAAGATGCTTCCTCCACTGAATGACAGGCATGAACAGCATTGGTGTCACAGTGATCCACTTCAACTCTTGTGGGTTAGGTTACTTTTTTCCCAGATGTTGCTATTTTAAAATTTAGCATGGTGAAGGTGTGGTGGAAAATGTTTTTACGAGGAGGACCTTTCCAGGAATCCCTCTACCTCATTCATGTCCTCCTCACTGAAGGGCAGATTCCCACCTGGTGGTGAAAGTGGCATAATAAGTCTTATTTTGAGGAATTTAATTTTATGTTGTGCGTTGTCCCTTTGATAGTGTGTTGAGTGAAAGTCTATTGGCCTTGTGTTGACCTACTGTGATATAACGTGCAACTTATACATGAAAGGATAATGTGCTTGTTGACCTGTGGTAAGACTTGTTAGGTTTGCTGTGCCGTGGTGTTTGATGTTTGGATGGTAATCAATTATATATTCAAAAGTATCAAATCAATGAATCAAACAAAATGGAAACATTGTACCAGTCTTAAATGGACAGTGGTAGAGGCATTCACTCCTTGCACATAATTGTTTTCTCTGACACATTAAATAGCAAATACTACTTACAATGTACTTATTTGTATGTACATACAATATATTATTACTTTTTAATTCAATTAATTACTTTGTACATGTAATGTAATTACATTGTGTTCTTCCCTTCTTCTCTTTCAAACAGAAATTGATGTAAATATAACAAAATCATTTTATACTGATAACAGCTTACAAAATGTCATATTTACAGTCATACAGTAATGCCTACTCAATGTGATGTGTAATTACAACATGTCTACCCCCTGCATTAGCTTTTGCAAAAAATATGCTAGGTGATAGGAGGTGATCTAGTTTTCACAGGCGTTTGTTATGGCTATAGCATGATTTAGTTCTAAGCTTTGTCTATTCTGTATACTGTATTAGTGCATTTAAGCGCTTAGGCAAGGGCTTGGGCATTAATAGCCTTTAATATTCCATGGTGGCATACATGCATTGATAAGTTCCTGTTGTTGCTGTAGAGCTGCCTGTCAAGTTTGTGAAGAGGCTCAGGGATAAGATAGCGATGTACAAGCATCGTGGTCATCTTGAATGCCAAGTGTCACGTGCCAGCGCGAAGGTGAACTGGTACAAGAACAAGACGGAGGTCAAACCCAGCAAGAAGTATGAGATCAAAAGTGAAGATGTGTACCGAAAACTCACCATCAACGATGTGGGCTCAGGGGACGAAGACACATACACTTGTGACGCTATTGATGACAAGACATCCTGTAAACTGCTTGTGGAAGGTAACTAGGTAGCAGATGTTAAATCTGTCTTTCTTTCTAGCTATCTAGCTATCTAGCTATCTAAAAATTGCATGTGGTTCAATGTTGATGTTACATTTGTCTATACTGTAGATGATGTATATATCTATTAGATATATATATATAAAATGTATTTTTGGGTTAGAAATAATGTTAGTTCAAGTAATTGTATTTGGACAATTCTAACTTAATATCTTATTAATGTTCACTTACTAAAAAACATTGTATTTAGCTTTCTGAAATCACATCATTGACTACAGCTACAAACCAAACCACTCTTGTTTTCACGGCCCCTCTAGAGCAGGCCATCAGCATTGTGAGACAGCTGAGTGCAGTGGAGGTGACAGAGCCCTTTGCTGCTGTCTTCGAAGTTGAAATCAGTATGGAATTGGTGAAGCCTCCTGCATGGACACTGAATGGTGTTGCTGTGCAGGAGAGTACTGATGTTGAGATGGAGAAAGAAGGCACTATGCACCGCCTCACCATCAAAAAGACCAAAGCATCCATGACAGGACCTGTGCAGTTTACTGCTGGCAAGAGCAAATCTGTGGCCCAACTCACTGTCAAAGGTAAAAATGTAATTTCAGTGCAAACCAAGTGTTTAGATTTTGGCTTCTATAATTTGTATGCAAAACAGCTCTAGGTGATTATGTTTAATGTAATTTAGTCAAATATAATGACATACTGTTTTCCTCCCATTTAGAGCGTCCTCTTGAGGTTGCAGAGCCCATCAAAGATGTGAAGGCAAAGGAGAAAAGCTCAGCTACACTGAGCTGCAAATTCTCTGCCTCACCCAAAGAGGTTAGTTGGTTCAAAGGTCAAGTACTTCTGGCAGCATCAGACAAGTATAGCATTAAGCAAGATGCTTCACGGACTCAGCTGACCATTCAAAAGTTAACTGGAGAAGATGGCGGAGAGTACCGCTGTCAGTCTGGAGCTGCTGAGACTAAAGGCACACTTACTGTTGAAGGTAAATTATTTGGTGAACATAATTCTGGATTGAAAATGTATCTACAGCGTCCACTAAGCATTTGATTGAAAGTCATCACTTGTTAAACTAATCAGTGTCTTGTTTCTCCTTTATAGTACGTGAAATTAAGATCACCAAGCACTTGGCAGACACAGAAGTTGATGAAGACAGTGATGCCGTGTTCACTTGTGAGATTAACTATGCAGATGAAGAGGTTCAGTGGCTGCTGAATGATAAGGTGCTCTTTACCAATGAGGTCAACACAATCACTCATGAGGGAAAAGTTCACAAGCTCACACTTAAGAACTTGGCACCTCAGGATGGGGGCACTATCACCTTTAAAGTCCGCAAGGTGAAAGAATCAGTCACACTAAAGGTTAAAGGTAAGAACTGTGATCTTGGCTTATCCTAGTTAAGTGAGGAGGTGAGAGCCCAATGTATTCTTGTGTTCATGTATTCTTGAGCCAAATGTAGTCATGCTTAACTTTCTCAATTATCCTTCCAGAGAAGCGTGCAGTGTTCCTCAAGTCCCTAGATGATGTTGTTGGAGAGGAAAAAGGCATGATAACTTTGGCATGTGAGGCCTCCAAGCCCAGGGTTTCCCCCACATGGAAAAAAGAAGGTACTGTCTTGAAGGCTGGACCAAAGTATGAGCTCCTTCATACAGGCAAGTCCTTGGGACTGATAATCAAAGATGTCACCAAGGAAGATGCAGGACAGTACAGCTGTGACCTTGGAACTGAGGTTTCTAAGTCAACAGTCACTGTACGAGGTTGGTATTGTTTAACATATATATATTTAACATATACTATGTTAGCCTTTTATATATACACTTTTTGTTTGTTTTGTCTGTTGAACATATATTACATGAAACCCAATGCATTTATTTAGATATTTATTTTATTTGTTCTGCAATGTATGTTTGATAACGCCATCTGTTTCTATCAAAGTCCTTATGACATTATAAAATACACCTTATGCTCTCAATTTAGAAATTGGCATTGGTATCACCAAATGGCTGAAGTCTGCGGAGGTGAATGAGGGAGAGACATGTAGCTTTGAGTGCATCCTGTCTCGGGAGAGCACAGATGAGTGCTCATGGGCGCTTAATGGCCAGACCATTACAAATGGAGGACGCTTCAAAGTCTCCAGTAAAGGACGCAAGTACATGCTGACCATCAAGGATGTCACCCCTGCTGATGCTGGAGAGGTGGTCTTCAACATTAAAGACCTGAGCTCCAAGACAACATTGACAGTTGAAGGTAAATTATCTATTATTATAACAATAGATAAGCCGAGACAGACTTGTGACATTGAAAGGATTAAAGTGTATAAATGATGAAAACACTGAGTTAAAACATGTTATCATCCCTTGTTGCAGGCAAAGGTTCATCTGTGTCGAAGGGACTACAGAATGTTAGTGCTGGTCCAGGAGAAGATGCAGTGTTCACCTGTGAGGTAACTCAGGCTAGCTCCACTGTAAAGTGGGCCAAGGAAGGGAAGGCCATCAAGAAGAGCCAGAAGTATGAAATAAGCCAAGAGAATAAGGTGATGAAGCTCACCATCCATAACGTCTCTGCTCAGGACTCTGGAGAGTACAGCTGTGAGGTTGTTGGAGGTGCAACCACCAAGGCCGAGCTGGAGATCAAGGGTAGGACTGAGATAACTTCTATCTTAGGCCAGTATTAATCTTTGACTGTGGATTGTGCATATAACAGCAACTACTACTGTTGAGAGATTTTGGAATAGAAGCTAATCAATATCTGTGTACTAAAAATTAGGATCAGTCCATGTTTTTTTTTTTCTCATTTCCTCAAACCAGAGATTGACTTTTATAATCTCATACAGTATCTAAGTATCTGCAACAAATACTATTTTTTTTAACAGAGCCAGTCCATAAATTCACCAAAGCACTGAAGGACAACCAAGCAGAGGAGAAGGGCTCTGTGACCTTGCAATGTGAAACTGCACAAACCCCTTCCAGGGTGATGTGGTTTAAAGGTAGCACAGAGCTCAAGGCCGGGGGACGATATGAGATGTCCCAGAAGGAGGGTGTTTTAACTCTCACCATCAAACACCTGGAGGACAAAGACAGTGACATCTACACTTGTGACGTGGGTACTGCCAAGAGCATGGCAAAGGTGACAGTCAAAGGTAAGAACTTGAGTATTATACCAGTTTTTTGTTTATGAGTATGAAACGTAAGCTGAAAACACATCCAGTGTTATGTTGTGAAAGTCATCATGATGAATCATGATTTCACGGAAGGCCTACAGTGTTGGTGGATACAGCATTTTGCAGAGCTGAACATATTTTATCCATGTGTTTAAAGAGTTAATTCAGTTGAATATCTAGTATATCCTACCTTTGGAAGATATGACTACAGGTATAGTGTGGAAGATGACCAAGAACATGTGGCAACACTCATGTATTGAGTATAGGCTTTCCATATCTGCCATCTGAAATATTTGAAAGTTGAATCAGACTGTTGTGTATTATGCAAGATCTTGTGTAACAATTATTGCAAGTCTTACATAATGTGCTGTTTACCTTTGAATTCCTAATGTATAAATCATTTCCCTGCATGATGTCTCTTTCAGCAGTATATATTTTATTCTGCTACTATTGGAGTTTGGTCCACACTATCGGTGGTGGATTGTTTGTGCTTTCAGTTACAGTCTGTTCGGTCTGTTAGTTCCACCCAGGCCAGTCAGTGCTTATAGTGGAAAAAACATAGGATGCTAATTGTTTTGAGGGAGAATCTGCTATATTTGTGTGCCGTGTCAGCCCTACCGATCTGCCTTATGTACAGTGGTGCTTAGATCAAACTCTTCTGCTGCTCTGCCCCCTAAGTAATATCCGGGTGTTAGAAGGGGGTTTCCACTCTCTTACTGTGAAAGAGAGATCTAGGAGAAGTCCATACTTGTTGAAAATACCATAGAGTAGAATTGTAGCTAGATCTTATATATTGTCTTAATAATCCAAATTACATTTATTCTAACTGTTTTGTATTGTGAAGGGTCTGATTTGCTCTTCTGTTCAGCACCAATTCTACCCTATTTGGCTTGGGATTTGCATGTTTGTGAAGTGGATAGAGAATGTTTTGTACATCCACAAATTATAAACTTACAGCACCTGTGTGAATGTTTCAAGGGTACCCATTTTTCAATGCATTATTTTGTTGTGAAAGCACTGGTCACTGCTTGAACAAATGTTTTCTAAGTTGTTTTTCGTTTGTGCATTTTGAAAAGGATTGTATTCTGTGGTATTGTGCTGAGATGTTTCTGTTTGCTTTTATTCATTCATTGCACTGGTGTAGCGAAACCTTTATCAAAAAGATCATCTGGTTTGATCAACCTAACAGTTAGGATAATGTTTAATGAGGTCATACCTGCTCACTTTTTTATAGCCCTACCTGCCAGTTTTAAAGAGAAGCTAAAGAACCAGAGTAAAAAGGAAGGGGAGAGTATAACACTTTGCTGTGAGTTATCAAAGCCTGTGACCAAAGTTCAGTGGAAGAAAGGCTCTGATATTCTCAAAGCTGGAGAGAAGTATGAGATGAAACAGAGACAGACCTCTTTTGAGCTTCAAATTAAGAATTTGAAGGTTGAAGATAGTGGAGAGTATTCATGTGAGTGTGGGGACCAGAAGACATCTGCAACTATCAAAGTCGATGGTATGGATGTACATTTATAGTTGGAATTTTCTTTGCTGTAAAGGGCCGATAGTAAAAAAAACAATGCTATCATTACCTAAAAATAATTTTAAGTCTCCAAGAACGACAGTTGAATTATTTTAGATCATAATGTCTAGTTGTAGTAATGTTACATTATTTCACTTCACATTGCAAAGTACTTTACTGCTAAAGAGCATTTTGCATTGACATATAACCAATGTGATATCATGTTTTATTGCCTGAAGAAATGTTATGCTTCTGGTACCTTTGTGGTGTTTTGTGAAACTAAACCATTGACTCCACCTCAAACTAAGAAGTTAATAGAATATCAAACATTGGTTGTACAGCATTACCAGTGACCTTCAAACAGAAGTTGGAGAGCCAGGAGGTTGAAGAGGGAGGCAGTGTCTCCCTGCACTGTGAGCTGTCTAAACCTGGGGTCCCTGTGGAGTGGAAGAAGGGAACACAGGTACTGAAGTCTGGAGAAAAGTACCAGATGAAGCAGAAAGCCTCTGTGAACGAACTACTGATCAGCAAAGTGGTGCCAGAAGACAGTGGAGACTACAGCTGTGTGTGTGGAGACCAGAAGACCACAGCCAGCCTCAAGATCAGGGGTAGGAGGAAGATTTAAAAAGTGTCGCTTAATAGGTCATCTAGAGTTTAAAATGTCATTCAATTGATTTAAAAATGAAGACATTTGTTATTTTAGACAAATTTGTTTTGGAGCCTTTTTCCAGTTCCCATGTTTTCTAAAATGTAGGGTCTGCCTTGGAAATGTCTGTGCAAATCATTGTCATTGTTGGGTCTATCAATTTGTCTGTTTGTTACAGCATTCTCTATGTATTTCTCTGTGAATTTTGTTGTCATTTGAAGTATCACTTTGTGGATTGTTGATTGAACTGATACAGTTGTATTTTGTGTTGTTTATTTTTGTGGTTCCTCTTTCTGTTAAGTGGATAGTTTTGTGCCTGATGGTTTGTCATTGGCTTCTAACCAATGAATGATTCCTCAGCCCAACCAGTGACCTTCACAGAGAAATTGGAGAGCCAGGAGGTTGAAGAGGGAGGCAGTGTCAACCTGCACTGTGAGCTGTCTAAACCTGGGGTCCCTGTGGAGTGGAAGAAGGGAACACAGGTACTGAAGTCTGGAGAAAAGTACCAGATGAAGCAGAAAGCCTCTGTGAACGAACTACTGATCAGCAAAGTGGTGCCAGAAGACAGTGGAGACTACAGCTGTGTGTGTGGAGACCAGAAGACCACAGCCAGCCTCAAGATCAGGGGTAGGAGGAAAAAAAATTATATTAAAATGTGTTTCAGTGATTTAGTAAAAGTAATATTAAAGTGCAACATATATTTTCATCTGTCATTGCCCTGGAATTACTTTTTAAACTTAATTACAGTTTTTGCTGTAAAAATTGATGTTGAATTGAAAGGTATGTTTTTTTGTTTCCGTGTTTGCAGTTGCATAAAAATGTCTGTTCGTGGGTGTTTTATGTCAGATTGTTGTTTGTGTACTGTGATGGATCACTTGGTTGGATGCCTTTCCTCCGACCTCTTTGACCTCTTTGCTGCTCAGTGTGGAATGATACAGTAGGATGAGTTGAAAGGTTGTACTCTTGTAGCAGAGTTCTCACTCTCCTTCGCATCGCTCTTTCTTACCATAAAGATCACAACTCAAACTTGGATGCAGCTCTAAAGCCTCCAGCTCCTGTAATGACTCCAAACTGGAAACCCTAGGAATGGGGTACTGTAGGAGGAAAATCTGATTTATCTCATCATATAGGCTTACACAGTTTGTCCTGTAACCAGACCTTGCTTCTTGCAGCTGTTTTTGTTGGTGATGATGCTGGTCCATAAATTGTTCTTATCTGTTTGATAAGCAGTTAAACATGTCAACATGTTTTTTGAGCTCTCTTCATTTTTGTATGACTTGTATATGGTAAAATTTAACAATACTGGACATAAATTCAACATTGCAGATACAATTTCAGCAGGCTGCTTTCAGGGTAAAAAAAAATGTCTTGCCCTCCTTCGGTTGAAAATTCCAGCTCTGCTGCACTGCTGGCTCCACCCCAATCAGTGATGAAATACAGAAGATTTGGCGGTAGTATGAGCTGAGTGGGCAGAAAGTTAAAAAATGTTGACGCCCCTAACTGGAGATGGGTATCTGACCGCTCCGTCGTGAAGGTGCCCTGAGGCATGGCATTACTCTCCATTGTGTAATGTTAGCTAACTAGGTTTAGTGCTAGCTAATCTCTAATATGTTGTCAAATGAATGTCAGAGGTACACAACTCCCCCACCCTTCTTCCATCACTTTCCACCACTGAAATTGACATTTTTCAGAAGTATCTGCTAGGTGAAGACTGAAGGCTGAAACTCTATATTTCATTACTCTTTAAGGAGATTAGGAAATTAAGTGTCCAGTTTGTCTGTTGCTTGTTGATATTTATTGCATTTGATGAGATCAATGTTGCAAAAAGCCTATAGATCTTTGTGTCATATCTTAGTCATCAAATGTGTTTTATGGTGCTAACTTGTTAGACATTCTGTTGGGCCATGTGCTGCTGTTTAGTTATTCTCGTAAAGTGGATGATCCAGTATGTTATGAGATTCTGAATTCAAAATGTGTCATCACAGCTGTGAAGCCCTTAGCTACTCCATCAGCTGCTCCAGCTGCCAAACAGGAATCTAAGAAGCAGGAGACCAAAGAAACAATGGAAGGTAGGGAAGGAAGATGGCATTTAGCTGCAGTGGCCTTTATGTCTGTTTCCATGTGCAGTCTAAAATTGGGCTTGTATCTGCTTGCACATAGAGTTAATGCTATATACTTTCCTGCAGTGCTCTAGCATTCTGATACCAAACGTTATGTTGCAGTTTTCTGTGCCTCTGCTGTGGCAAATGGTCCTTCTGTCTGAGAATGGTATTGTCTCTTGCAATTTTCATGAGGGTTTTTTCCCCTCAATGTGGTATTGCTTTATTTGTTGCACATTTTATCTAATGACTAGCTTGGAGATAAGTGAATTTGTGCCAATTACCCTGTTGATATTATTAATGCTTCTGTTTGAAAATGGTATCCGTTGTCTTAGAGATTACCTGAGTATTATTTACTTCAATGTGGCATGATGCTTTATTTGTTGCACATACTTTCTTAATTGAATGTTTTGAGTAGACTGGAGACTGTTGTATTTGTGCCAATTACCCAATACACATATTCATGTCAGATTGATCTGTTTTTAAAAATATATATTTCTTACTTTTTAATGGATGTTATTATGTACAACTTTGCAACTAATAAGACCCACTTGCAACTCCTGCGGGAGCCCACAAACAGCAACCTCAGATACAGGTGACCAAAGTCAGAGGTGAAGGTAGGACGAGGCTATAGGGAATGTGTTGACATCGTTCTTACCAGTGCTGGAACTCCGTGTTCTCCAAGTCCTTGTTGATGCCATTAGGCTTCGGACAGCATTTGTCGATATCATATTTGTATTTCAGCAGTGAAGCCTGAAGCTCCATCAATCGCTGCCCAAGACAAGCCCAAAAGGCAGGAGATAAAAGAGTCAGTGGAAGGTAATGGGCAGATCATTCGTGGCTTTGCTTCTTTATTTAGCCTTTGTGCATTGATATGTGATGAATGTGTATGCATCGCTTTGTGAAATCTAAAGCAATTTTGGAGATTGTGACTTGTAACTGCTGGACATGTGATTAATATTCTATAAGAAACCTGTTTTTGAGATGCCATGTTACGCTATCCAGTGTCATCAAAACAGAAAATATCACTGTTGTTGGGTGAACCTTGTATCTCCAAAATGCCAAATTTTCAGGAACTACGTAAGTCAGCCTTGTTTTAAGCTTGATGACCATGCACTTTATCTAATTGATTTTGAAAAGGTTTCATAAACCCAAGAGTTGTATAATTTCCTCAATCCATAGATCATGTAATCCTTCAATTGAAGTTGAAAGATGAAAATCATCAAAATTAGAGTTCTGAGGTTTTCAGCCGACAGCGACGATAGGTTTTATTTGTTACATCTGTCTTTCATAAACAAGGGCATTAAATATCAGGTAATTAACAAGAAGAGAGCACCACCGTTCTCTGTCTTCACTGATGATAGGTGTTAAAACATTTGTTGAGTGATGAATTGGCTTACATTGTGCATTGTCACTTGAAGAATTTCTTTAAGTTAAGACTAGATTCATTTTTGCCCTTTTGGTCTAACTGTGCTACTCCCTGGTAATTGTTGCTTTTTTGTCCATCAGCTAAATCTCTTGCACTCTGCTGTTGTGTTTTGGTACCTTGTTTGTGGCACTGCTATGGATTTTTTTTTAATGTTTTGACATCTGCAGATATCTGTGGTCTGGTCTCATGTATTTGTTTTATACCATGGATTGGATACTGATTTATTGGAATGATCATAAGCCTTTGTTGCTGTCAGCTGATTTATTTACTACATCAGTGGGAGAAGTAATGGCACTTATGTACATGTAATGTTATTGACCCTTCAGGATTTGTTGGTTTTAAGACAATACATTGCATATTAGCTTGTTCTATAATCTAAGGCAAGTAAAATTGCAGGTCTGACGTTATGCTTAATTTCTTAGCCGTGAAGTTTCCAACCACTGGAGAGACTCCTAAACAGCAGGCCCAAAAACAGGAGACCCAGAAACCAGAGCTCAAAGTGCAAGGTGAAGGTAGGGAGAGGCACCAGGAGTGCTGTTCGCATGATTCTTGTTGGCTGCTGACTTGTATCCAGGCTATAGCATCTGTCAGTCCTGTAAGGGAGGCTACCATTATGATTCATCCCAGTTGTGGAGGGAGTTTAGTTTGGCTTTACTGTTTGTGCAGTTGGTTATGTTGCCGTTATGCAAGGCTGCTTATGTTCTCTTGTTACCTCTATTTTGCTATACTGTCTATTCTATGGAAAAGATGCTGTTGCTGTCCATTTGTTTTAGGGCTGTGTTTTGTTTCGGTTCTATGTTGAATGTCAGATGTTTAGTTGCACCATATTTGTGACACTATGGCTGTGGTGGATTGCTGTTGTCTTTTGTCTTTTGGAGCATTGATAGTAATCTATGCAGAGAGAAGCTTTAATCGCTGTTGCCTCTGGCTCTATTGATATTGATCGCAGATATCTGCTATGTGACATTAGCCAATATATCTTATTTAGAAATAGCTCTGAGGACACCAACCATGACAGATACTCCCAAAAAGAAGCTCCAGAAAGAGGAGCCCAAAGTGGGAGATGAAGGTAGGGAGAAGACAGCAGGAGTCATCTTTGCCTTTCACATCGTTCTGGTCAGCTGTTGTCTGCTTTTCAGGCTATAGTGCTATATCACTGTAAATCGTTAAAGTTGCCATTGTGTTTTATCACAGCTGAGAAGACTGTTGCTGGAGTAGCTGCCACACGAGATACAAAAAAGCAGGGGACCAAAGAGGCAGTAGAAGGTATGCAAGGATTTTAGCTGTTCTTTGGCTTCCTGCTTCATCCTACTTGTAATTTTTCCTGCCACAGTCTCTGTGCTGTCAAAGGCAGGCCTACTCAGCTGCACCGATGGTCCTTACTGTATAGTGCATCTAGTTATGTGTCACATATTTGGCTGCAGGCTGTTTGTGCTGCTACTTTCCCTTGAACAGGTTTTCCCATGTACTGCATTGCTGTGTCTTCCTTTGTTGACTTTTTCAGTGTTCAATATTTTTGGTGGGAATGATATGCTTGAATGATTGGAGCTGTTCATCATATAGCTGAATTGTCATCAAATGTCATGTCACTCAAGGCATGTTGGTTTATGAGGCACAAGACATACCTGTAGCTTGGTTGGTGATTCTATATTTAAGTTCCAATCTGTATACTGGTGTGCTGAATTATTATATTCATAATTATGTGATTTCATTCATCTTCAATAATGTGAGAGCAGGGTGTTGCTGAAAAAGACCAACTAAATGAACACTAAAAATGAGTGTGGCTGATTGCATTGTAGGCAGTGCATTTTATTTAAGGTTTAATTAGGTTTAAATGTTTTATCACAGTGGTTAAGCCACCAGCTTCGCCAGTGGTTGCCAAACAGGAGCCTAAGAAGGAGTCCAAAGAAGTGGTGGAAGGTATGAACCCAAGGCCTTACCACGCTATTAATACTATCATAAATGTGCTCATTCATGTGGTGGTAGACAGTATTTGTTTGAATGCAACATGCTGGGTGGCATTTGTTTGTATGCTGGTACTGTATCTTGGCATTGTTCATGTTATCTGTTGGTTGTAAAGTATTTAGTTATTATTTCATATTGCATGGATATTTGCATCATTTTCAAATTAAGTGAAGGGGAGATTTTTCCTCACTTTCAGTTTCAGCCAAATGAATTTTGTGTGTAAATGTTACTGCATTGTCTTGAACATTGTTTGTGGTTTTAAAGCTTTTGTGGCACATTACCTTTGGTTTGCTACATTGTTCTGTCCGTTGGTGCGGCTTTGTATTTTATCACAGTTAAGTTAAAACCATTATGTTTACAATTAACTTGAATCACAGCTAGTTTAGCCTATGCTAAACATTCAGACTGCTCAGGTGTGATGTCTAATGTGTATTATGGGTTTTGTCAGCAGCCTGGCACATTTGTTCTTGCTGGCTGAGTAGTTGGAAATTGTTCATTGGCATTTGCTTTTGTTTCTGTCGATTTTTGTTGTTTGAGGTGTTTTTTTTTAGTGGAATTTATCAGTTTGGTAACATCCATTATGTTTGTATTATCTCATTTTTAGGTTATGACCATTATATACTGTGTTTGCCCTGCTCTATGTTTATTATAGTAGACATTTAAAAGGTCTGATTAAGTTTATCACACCAGCAGAGAAAGAAAAGCCTGCTGTTTCTGCAGTCACCCCAAAGCCAGACCCTACGAAGCTGGAGGCCAAAGCAAAGGGAGAAGGTAGAGGTGTTCTGGCACATGTGCGCTTTAGTGTGTGTGAGAGTTTCTGTTTTCCGTATCAGTTTTGAATGCAGTGTGTTCAGTATTTTGGCTGGAGGTTTTGTTGTTGTAAAGTTGTAAAGTTAATAGAATATGTTTGAATTTTCCTCATGGTTTTTCTACATTTTCTTGGTAACTTGCTTTATCTTTCTCGTTTCTTACGCCCTGTGTCTAACTTGGGAAAACTATTTCAACAATAATTGAAATTAATTTTGTCAACATATTTGTGGTCCACCATCAGTTGCTTGCGCTGCTCCCAAACCAAGAAAACTGGTGGTTACCGTCGGTTAGGAATACTTTCGTGTGTGTGTGTGTGTGTGTGTGTGTGTGTGTGTGTGTG
>CABFOQ010030950.1:31663-52744 GCA_900660455.1 Gephyroberyx darwinii
TTTTTGTCTTTGTATTGGAAGAGGTCATATGCTCTGTTGGAGAAGTGGAAAATGGACATGGGAGGAGTAAAAAGTCTTTTTTTGCACTGCTTATACTCTAGTTCATCTGATATCTAATATGAAGGCCTGCAGGTCACATCTCTTTGGCCATGCCCTTATCTAATCTCTTCAATCCTAGTTCTTCCAGTCATATTCACTCGAGAGCTGGAGAGCCAGGAGGCTGAGGAGGGAGGCATTGTTACCCTGCACTGTGAGCTCTCTAAACCCGGGGTCCCTATAGAGTGGAGGAAGGGAACGCAAGTACTAAAGTCTGGAGAAAAGTACCAGATGAAGCAAACAGGATGCAGTTATGAGCTACAGATCTTGGACTTGAAACCTGAGGACACAGGAAGCTACTCATGCTGCTTAGAGGACGCAGAAAGCTTTGCATCTCTTAAAGTAAATGGTAGGAGGGAGACCATTTCATCTGTGTCATTCTTCTTAGTTTGACAGAGCTCTTGTTCTTGTTCTTTCTTTCACTACATTTCTGTGTCTCCAGTCTTGATAGTGTAGATATTTGTCAATGTCAATTCTTTTCATTCACCAGCTCTCCCAGTTATTTTCACAAAAGAGCTGGAGAGTCAAATGGCTGATGAGGGGGACAGTGTTACCTTGCACTGTGAGCTCTCAAAATCCGGTGTCCCTTTGGACTGGAGGAAAGGAGAACTGGGTCTTTGCCCCTGTGCCAAGTATGAAATCATCCAGAAAGGGCACAGTGCCACACTAGTAATCCATGATGTAGACCTAGAGGATTCTGGTAACTACACATGTGACAATGGTGATTGTCAAACTACTGCACAGCTATTTGTAAAGGGTATGTTAGTTGGAAACTGTTCTCTGTGCATCTCACTCTTTCACATGTACAGTAGTTTTCTGCGTGGCCGGCTGAAAATTGCACAAATTCTCTGTCTCAGTTCTCTTAACCTTTCCAATGAATTTCCTCCTTTCCTCTCCTGCAGCCCAGCCTGTCTTTTTCAAGACCCAGCTGGAGAAGCTTGATAGGCAGGCAGGGGATGCAGCCACTCTTCGCTGTGAGACCACAAAGCCAGGAGCCAGTGTGGTCTGGAGGTGCGGTGACAGGGTGCTGGAGTCTAGCAGCAAATACCATCTGAGACAGGATGGGGCTGTAGTAGAGCTGGTCATCTATAAACTACAGGGAACTGACTCAGGAGAATATTCCTGCGACACAGGCAACCAGAAGACTTCAGCTATTCTCACTGTGCAGGGTAGGGATTCTGTATTCAGAACTTTTCCCTTTTTGTTATCCCTGTCAACCACCCTCTGGAGTCATGTCTTTCACCTTTTCTCACCTTTTTCCCACAAGGAAAACTTGAGCATGAAATACACCAACCTTGCATCTAGAGATCCTGTTTGTCTTCTTCCTGACTTTATTAATTGGTTCTGATGTCATCCCTCATCCCAAGTGTCTTAAAAGATCGCGTTCCTTCACACTTCACACATGCACTTGTAAATATTCACACTGATTTTATTGCACTTGATCGCATCATCATTTCTGTCTGTTTCTTTTGTCTTCTTTCACATACATTAACACATCCTCACTCTTTGTCTTTCTTGACTTGGTATTCACAATAACAGCACAATAGAAATCTTTAAAGCGGAGTCAAACTTTGTTCATACACTGCAGTGATCTATTTGATCTTTCTCCATGTCTCGCATGTGCTCGTGTCAGCCAAGAAAGACACCCCATAACAGTAATACTGAAATTAATTTATCAAACAGAGGTTGAAGTTACCATAGTGAAATTCTTGGAGAGCTGTGTCGTATGCGAGGGAGAAGATGTCCATTTCGAGTGCCTGGTTTCTCATGAGGAGGCTCCACTGGCCCAGTGGAAGCTCCAGGATGTCCCGTTACAGAATAACGAGATGAACCTGATCCGTACTGAGGGCCGGGTACACAGCCTTAGACTCAGAGGTGTCACCAAGGCTGACTCAGGCACAGTCACCTTTGCAGTGGGTAACCACACTTCCACTGCTTGTTTGACAGTCAGAGGTAAGGGAAACATTTAACCCTCAAAGTCTAATGACAAGAACTAATACCTTTTTGCTCCTACAGTAACATTAGGAGTTTTCCTGTTCATTTCAATCTCATCCTCATCTCCATCTTTCTCTTAGGATGCCTGCATCTGTTCTTTTGAAAGTTTTAAACAAAAGAAGCACCCCAAGTCTTGGATGCTTGTGATTTCCAACTGTTCACTTTTTATTGAACCGTTCCCTATTCACTGTCACTTTTCTCATTTCTATGGCTACTTTCTAGCCTATATCAATTTCTATACGCATGTTCACTCCTCCATGAGAGCCACTGAGATCACAGTTGCCCTTCGCTCAAATTTATTATTGTTCATTTTGTTGCTCAACATGAGAGTTTCAAGTGTTGTTTGCAAAGTCATCACCACTATACACTTTCTTCATTGTTTCGTCACTGTACAGTTCACTGTACAATAACGTGAAGACATTGCATATCTTAAGTAACTACTTCCAGGTAAATGTTTTCATCTTTCCAACTGCTGTTACTGCGACATAATCAACATACCAAATGTTGTGTTTTGCTATGCTATGTTATGCATTTTTTGATAGTTTGGTAATTTGTTTCCATTCAGTAGTAAGGCAATCTCCTGGTGCACCCTTGAAACGATAAATCCACTCTGTCGTTTTAGGATGGCCTTAGACAAACTTAACATTATGTAGAGCAAGGCTGAACAATGATTCACCTTCTTCCAATGTATCTGATACCAGCCAAGTAATTTGTTCAAGAATATATGAATTGATTCAATTGATTGCTGATTAATTTCTGATTCAGTCGGTCACTGGTTCTCTTCAAATTTCAAAGTAGGACAAGATGCTGTAGTTTATCATAAGACTTTTAACAGTGCTGTACTTGCTGTCTTTCATGCTTCTCGGTGCTATGGAATAGTTGAAATTGTGAGTATAAATAATTAAAAACATGAGTGTCTCCTTTGAGTATAATCTGTGTTGTGGTGGCCACGTTCACCCCTGAACCATCTCAACGCATTCGCCCTAACCTATGATGGTCTTTCTGGCAGCAGCACCTGTGGTATTCACAAAGGAACTGGAGAACCGAGAGGCTGTGGAAGGAGGCAAGGCCACTCTGTCCTGTGAGATATCCAGCCCTGGTGGCAAGGTGACCTGGAGAAAGGGCTCAACTCTGCTCATCCAGGGGGAGAAGTACTCTATGGAGGATAGAGGTTCCAGTCAGATCCTGGTGGTGCACAAGCTGAAGGTTGAGGATACTGGAGAGTACACCTGCGATACAGGGGACAAGCAAAGCACTGCTACCCTGACTGTGAAAGGTAACAGTGCACATCTTCATGTCATCTCTGTGTCTTGTCTTCCCGAAGTTCATCATTCATCCCATCATGAAGTATTGGATAAAATCTTCTACTCAGGAACTTTTTCTCTTGGATTCCACAGTTGTCTAGTTAAGTGTAACATCTTAGTTGACATAAAATTTGAGTTTTACTTGACTTATAATTATGTGATGTTGGTGGCTATAAATTAATTTCTGCCTAGCTGTTGTGGAATGGAAGTCATGCAAGCGACAATATCATACAGTGAATGTATTGTTAATGCAAGTTTGTTCAAGTTATCATTTAATGACTATTCTTCGTAAAATCTTGCATTAATAAAGATAGCTTAGTTAGTTTTCATTAGACTGGCACATGCAAGAATTCAGCATGTATTCTCTTCAGATCACATTCAAGGCAAAATCAGTAAGTATTACAGGTGATGTTTTTGATGATGGAAACACTGTCTTAGTGATGTCTTATGGAAGCCTTGCTCAGATCTGATCACTGACCTCCCATCATCCCGTTCACCCTCAGAATGTGTGCACATCATCCGAGAGCTCTCTGATATCACTGTGACCACTGGACAGGATGCTGTCTTTGAGGTTGAGCTGTCACACTCAGGGGTAACAAATGGGGAATGGTGGCTTGGAGACAACCTCCTCCAAAATAATGATCTGAATGAAATGAGTAGCCAGGGCAGAGTGCACCGCCTGGCCCTGAAGATGGTAACTACAGATGAATCAGGAGATGTGGCATTCGTAGTGGGAGAAGAGAAGAGTGTGGCCTGTCTTCTGGTGGAGGAGAAACCCAAAGGTAATGGAGATGACATGATCACTAGAGATTTTTAGTCCTCACTTCTCCATCAACCACCAAACAGCTTTGCCTTGGCAAATGGAAATCTGCTGGCACCATCATCTTCAACATCCTAACTTTTCTTAGACATGTGTTTTCCATTTCCTTGCATTCATTTTATAGCATCTGCTATAAAAAGAAATGCTAACGAAATGCTAACAAGAATATTGTCACTAAAGTAGACAAACCACCTTGCTTAATGTATTATCAGTGTTGCTCAAAGAACCTGAAATCAAAATAACCATAAGCACATGAGTATGGCTTCAACACATTTTATTAAAGAAATTGAATAGTTTCTTTTGTTTGTAAATTTGAAATAGATGCCTAGCACTATGAAAATATATTTAAACACACTTATTCACTGTACTGTAAAATGTTTATTCTCTGTAACAGCATTTAGAAGTCACTGCATGCATTCATGTATACATGAACCCATGCATGTATTT
Source organism: Gephyroberyx darwinii (assembly GCA_900660455.1). Classification (NCBI taxonomy): domain Eukaryota; kingdom Metazoa; phylum Chordata; class Actinopteri; order Trachichthyiformes; family Trachichthyidae; genus Gephyroberyx; species Gephyroberyx darwinii. The sequence goes on from CABFOQ010030950.1 coordinate 36,326, forward strand.
ATATATCTATTTATATATCTTAAAGGGGAAAAATCCACCCTAAAACCCTTTAACACTGTTTAATGTTATTTAGTTATTGGCAATGTACCTTGTATTTCTGGGTCCATTTGTTTGGCAGTGTATTTTTCAAATTCCCGTGATTAACTGGCCAAACGTAGACTACATGATGTCGACATATCAAGATATTCACACTAATACACTTCTACACAATCAACTCTGTTTCTGATTAACTACCTGCAGAGCAGGTACAAAGCAACTTGTTAATGACCTGTTGCTATGGAGCTAGCTAGCACTAGCCCAGGGCACGTGAACCTTTCCAGGTCAGAGCAAAGGGAAATCTTTCCATCTTTCTACTTCATCCGACATGAAGTGAATGTAGCAGCAACAAGTTCACGCCCATTCTCTTGGGTTGACAAAAGCTATTCTCGGAAATCAAGACAACGCAGGTTTAGGGAAAGTGGGTACAATAAAAAGGTAAATTACAAAACTTCTAAGAAACAAAAACAAAAAAATCTCAAAATAACTCCTGCAATGCATTGAACATCGCAGATTGATTATATACAGTGTAAGAGTATCTGAGGGTGGAATTTTCCTCCTAGGCTGTAGAGGCAGTGAGAAGCAATGCATATAAATGCTATCATCATTGAACCTAGTTTTGGGTTTCCCATATTTACAGTGCTAATACTAGAGAAGCCACACGACACTGTGGCGTTAGAGGGTGAGACTGTCACTCTGGCCTGCATCATTTCTGACCCCAAGGCCACTGTCAACTGGATCAGGAACAATGTGGCCATCACAGCAGGTCTCAAGTACGACCTGAGGAAGAATGGAGCGCTTCAACAGCTCCGTATCCACAACCTGGAGCCCGCGGACTCAGGAACATACTTCTGTGATACAGGAGACACACAGTGTGACGTCACTTTGACTGTGGAAGGTAAAGAACGATGCTGGCTCTTGAAAAACAGTCCTTTTCGTGTTCATCAGATTCAAGACTGTGGATCAAGATAGGATTGGAATCAACCCCCTACAACATTCTTGAATGCCCCTTGCCCTCTAACATGCACCCAGTCTGTCATCATTGTGCATCAGCAAAATCATCTATTATCTTTCAATCATCAAAGATGTTTGTCTTCAACTTACCATCTCAGCATCTGATGCCAATTTTTCACATCTTAAATTCTCACCAGGTGCACCAGCATTCTTCCAGAAGGAGCTCAAGAACCAAGAAGCCATCGAGGGTGATGATATTACACTGCGCTGTGAGCTGTCTAATCCATGTGTTCGTGTTGAGTGGAGGAAAGGAGGCATTGTCCTCCAGCCCAGTAAGAAGTATGAGATGAGGCGGGAAGGGTGCATTCAAGAGCTCTGTATACGGAACCTGGAGCCTGAAGACAATGGCTACTACACCTGTGATGCAGGAGACCAGCTCACTACAGCGTCTTTGGCAGTGCAAGGTAGCCATCCTCAACACCGTTGTGTCTGTCCCTGGTTTTACTTCAGGCCACCCAATTTAATCCTGACTGGATTCTGGCATAGTGTTTTTTTGTTTGTTTGTTTGTTTGTTTTAAATCTGTGGTCTTTCTAATGGCTAATTGCAAATGAATTACTGTAGCAAATGTAATTATAGGCTTATATTTAGGCAGATTTATTTCTTTGTGATCTGTGATGTTGTATGATGTCATTTTCTGTCTGGTATGGTATCATTTTGTTCTACCATTCAAGTTGACATAATGGTATAATGGTAATAATCTCACACATTCACATTTTTGTGAATCATATTTTTAATTTATTGAGGACTGAATCAATGAATCAATTTATAGATAAAATAACATACAGCCTACTTTGTACCCGATGAGTAATATTAGAACCTCAGTGTATGCATGTGTGTATGTTTCACTCAACAGTGAAAGAGATCTTCATTGTGTCTGGTCTTAAGACCATCGACGTCTTTGTTGGGGAATGGGCCACCTTCTCCTGCCAGCTGTCTGGTTGGGCAGTCGGCGAGGTGCAGTGGTGGCTGGATGGCACCTTGCTGGAGCACAGCTGCTTCAGTGAGATAGGCCTGAGCCAGGGACACATCCACACACTTACCTTAAAGAACCTGGCCCCAGATGACTCTGGCACAGTCACTTTCAAAGCCGGCAGTGTGGTATCAACAGCCAAGCTCTTAGTCAAAGGTATCAGGGTAGAAATAGAAATAGAGATAACTACTAGAGAGATTGAGAGGATGAGAGCTTCTCAGCGTACTCTTTTCTTCAGACCCTGCAGCATTTTAATTCATCAATTCAAATCTTATAAACATTACTATTGTAGCTTATTTCAAAGCCAAGGCTGTGCTATGATGTTGTTACTACAATGTTGATATAGTGACAATATTAATTATTATTTTTAATAGTATAGTAGGCTAAAGAAACTAAGGGGAAATTCCCCCTCTCTTTCTTCAAGCCAATCCTTTCAAGATTTGAATTAACCAAATAATGTTTGGTGCATTGCAATGTTTCTTTTAGAATTGTATGAATTATGACAGTATTCTGCAGGTGTCCATAAAAGAGTTCTGAGCTCCTTCAGTAAGTTGACAGAAGGAGCAGAAGCTGGAAAGTTTGTGATTTTTGTGTCTCATCCATGCATGAGCAGACATGGTTTCTCATTTCATTATTAATAATAGCATTAGAGTGTTCCATGCTGTATGCTTTGATACAACCAAAACATACAACTGGGTGCAGCACCACAGGAAGTTTTCATGAAATTGATTCAAATTGATTTGATTCAACAATTTCTGTGTTTCTTTTGGATTGTCTCTGAATTCTTCCTATGTAGCGTATGTATTAATAGGAACTCCCTTGGTAGTATGAATGATGAGTGATGCATTACTGGTGATTTGATTCAATGGACAACATATACATGAAACATTTTTTTTTTGCAATTATAACTAAATTAGGCCTGGTTTTGGTGATGTTTTAGGGAAGTATGTTGTGTTAGGGAAGTGCTGCTCCACCCATCCACTCAGGCCAGGCACTGTCCCATACTCACCTTCACTCTCACCTCCACCTGCCCTGCCCTGCCCCTGACCTGCAAGCACTAAAACCTCTAACCTTCCGACACCTACCCTATGAGTTTGGCTATCCACTTATCATGCCCCCCTCTGTCATTGGCTGCCAGCACTTATTGGCGATCGGTTGTGACCATGACCCTGAACCTAGACAGTTGGGCTTTTTGACCCCCTACTCAGTTTAAGAATTCACATGAGACAACACAGAGGTCAAGCAATATACTGTATAATTTGGTACATGGTCCTATATTCATACACCTTACTGGACACTCCCCAACATCATGCTAATATCACTCTACGACACATGAACACCACTCCAAGATGCTCTGGGGGTTATAAAGCCCATAAGTCATTTGGCATGTCAAATGCATGTCCTTATATCTTACGGACAAGCCCTGACCCCATGACCCCTGACCCCACTCTCAGATCCCACAGTTGAAGTGGTGAGCGAGATGGAGGATCTACAGGTGGTTGAAGACCAACAAGCTGAGTTCATCTGCCAGTACTCAAGGCCAGTCAAGGCTCAGTGGAGGAAAGATGGGCGGCCATTGCAGCCTGATGGCCGAAGGGTGGTAGTGGAGCAGGACTGGAATGTGGCTCGCTTGTACATTAGCCATGTGTCCACTGGGGACAGGGGCACATACTCCTGTGAGGCAGAGGGGACCTGCGTGGTCGCCTCACTGTATGTGGAAGGTGAGCTTCCCTGTACATGGAAAGAGCACCTACCTTCAGGAAGTGCTCCCCTACCACAGCTTTGAAATGGTTTAATAGTCTTAAGCTATTATGGCAGAATCATATCTAACAATATTGTTTCCAGAAAACAATGACTGGGTCATATGGTTATTATATGAGAAATTTGCATATCCAATTCAAACCTTCAAAAAGTGTGAATGCGTAACCTATGTGCACTTTGTCCAGCAGTGTTTTCAGGTTTCATTTCTGTTTTCTTTTTTGAAGTAGCTGTTTATGCTTACACCTAATATTTGACCAAATCCACATGATCATTTCTTGATCATTGGTGAATCTTCTTTGATTGTTTTTTGATTGTGTTCTCTTTTTTTCTTCATTTTGGCATTTCCACTCTACAGTCAAACCCATTGACATTGTCCAGGGCTTGGAGAATGTGGATACCATCGATGGTGGCGAAGCGCTGTTTGAGTGTGCTCTCTCTCGTCCTGAGACCAAAGACTGCCGCTGGCTTCTCAATGGCAAACCAGTGCAGGAGTCACCGAAAGCTGAGATTGTGTCATTCGAGAGTGGCTGTCGTCATCTGCTCCTGCTGAAAGAGTTGTGCGTTGAAGACAATTGCACAGTGACCTTCCAAGCTGGCACAGCCTCCACATCTGCCCAGCTCTCTGTCAAAGGTGAGTCATCCAAATGAATGCAACATGCCTTTGAAATTGTATCCATTGTAATATATTGACTGATTATTCTATATATCTCTATCTATATAAATCTATCTAACCAATATGATAATCCTTCATTAAAGATCATTTCCATTTCATTGTATGGATTTTCTCTGCTAAGGCTGGCAGCTGGACATTGTGAAGGGTCTGGAGGACAAGGTGGCTGCAGTGGGAGAAAAGGTTGAGTTTTGTGTTGAGCTGACCGAACCTGTCCCTGTGGTGGAGGTAACCTGGTATGCTAATGGAGTTGAGCTAAAGGCCAGCGACATCTGGGCCATGAGGGCTGACGGCTGCTTCTATCGCCTTGTCTTGAGAAAGGCACCTCTCTTGCCCAAGCAGGAAATCACCTTTGCAGCTAGAGATGCTCTCTCTTTGGCCAAGCTTACCATCATCAGTAAGTGTAGGAAACACAGCTCTACTAGTGAAGACTGTCATACTGAACGATTCTTCCAAGGTTGTTCAAAAGAATTGAAGCCTTTTGCAGTAATCATTTTGATCTTTCACTTAAGTCTATTTTATCTTTATACATCATTTTATTTTAGTTTTTCAAAATAATTGTCTTTGAGACAAACCAAAGCAGACAGCTTGACAGACTAAATTTTCTCTTTGTCATTGTTCATAGATGTCAAGTCAAAAATGCCAAAGATGCCTCTGACACTCACTGCTCCTTTTCCCAACAGCTGTGCCTGATCCTCCAGAGGATCCAGAAGTCCTAAGTAAGACAAAGCAATCTGTTACCCTTTCCTGGTTCACTCCTCTACATGATGGAGGTAGTCCTATTCTGGGCTACAGGGTAGAGATGCGGCTGGCAGACAGTGCCCTATGGATGCCATGCCATTCAGAACCTGTGTGTAACACAGAGTTTGTGGTTGAAAATCTCATCCCGGGAAGTGGCTACAGGTTTAGAGTGGCGGCCATCAACAGAGCTGGGATTGGAGAGCCTGTTCAGCTGCCTCAGACAGTGCAGCTTGGTGAGTAGATATCTGGTGTGACTGAGTTCATGAAATAGTGTAAAACCCCCAATGGATGTCAACAATGTACTTGCATGTTCGCCAAGGCAACTTGATGATTTTTGCTCACTGAACTTCAGGTGTGCAGGCTAAACTGCTCTGCCCTACAAAGCTAAAGAACAGTAACTGTGCGAGTAATGAAACTGGAAAAAAATATTTCAAAATTCATCTCTGTCCTGGCAAAGTATTGTTGGTCCAGAACTGTTCTGTATATCATTGAATAACATTTATTGGTACCCTTGTCATACCCTTTGACCTTTAAAATACACAAAAAGTACTTAATACTGTCTGTCTTTGTAGAGCAATGCTGTCTAAATTCAGGTGTTTTGTCATCCATTCACCTCTGGCTTTGACCATCCACTTACTGTGTGTTTACTGGTCATAGTCTATGGTCCCTTCAAAAAATTAAGAAGTTTATGCTGATCAGTTCCTTCAGGAAATTATAGCCTAATCTTAAAAAAATGTGGGACTAGTAAATTGTTTAATCAAATTTGTTATTTGTTCTAAAACCCAATAGCATAATTAGAAAGCTAATTATTCAACCAATCCATTCAAAATATCAAATTATTTTGATGTTTTGGCACAAACTGTAGACATGTATAGAGACAGCTTTACAAATGTTATTCTAGTCAACAAAATGATAACAGTGGTGTAAAGAAACGGTTTTGTACTGTATACTATATATGTTTCTTTTTCATTATTACACAGAGGCACCTGTGACGGTGACACAGCCGCTGACTTGCCCAGACCTCCAGGCAGGTAAGGTGGTGTGTGTGGAGTGGCAGCTTTCTATGGGGGGTGTGTCAGTAACATGGCTCAAAGACAGCAAAGAGCTAGAGGGGTGGGGGGGCTAAGTACCAGTTCACCACAGAGGGAAAAGACAAGTGCTGTTGATTAAGGATTTTGAAGCTGCTGACCAGGGTATGTACGGCTGTGGTCTTAGCTGAGGCCAAGAGCTCTATCAACCTCAGCCTGAAAGGTAAATAAGAAAACCTTAAACCACCATTATCTCCCTTGGTACTGTAGTTATAGACTTCCCATTCAAACTAAATTGGAGGCCTTTGGGAGGGCTGTTTATCATGGTAAGTTTTGGTAAGTAGAGTTTGAATAGTTCTCAGTCACCAGGTCGGCATGTTGTGTTTTGTTGATACTGAAAATTATATTTTTCAACATTTATCATAGCATTATTGGATACTCCATTGTGGTTATAGGTACAGAGGTAAAGCAGGCAGAGACTGAGGAAGGGGGGCAGCCCAGTCTGCCCCCGGAAGCTGCTGAAGAAGGTGATGTCCATGAGCTGTGGGAGGCGTTGGCCAAGAAACGTCGCATGAGCAGAGAGCCCACTCTGGACTCCATCTCTGAACTACCTGAGGAGGACAGTAAAGGCAGTCAAGATAAATCAGGACAGAAGGAGGTGAAGGCACCAGAGAAAGTAGAGATTAAATCACCAGAGAAGGCACAGGTTGCTGTGCCCAAGAAGCAGCCAGAGGCCAACCTGTACACCAGCTCTGAGGATGAGTCTGCTTCTGGGGGTCCAACACTTGTGTCCTACCTCAAGAAGAGCAGCAAGTGTACTGCCTCAGAGGCCAGTCAGGAAGAGACTCTGTCCACTGAGAGGTTCTTTGCACATTTCAAGATGTCAGAGCAGAAAACGGTGCAGCAGACTGAGGTGAAAACAGCTACAGTTCAGTCGACACAGACAAAACAGGTGATTACAGAAGAGACTAATATCATGGAGATCAGTAAGGAGGATGAGCCTGAGCTCAGAGAAGCTGCCATCAAGATTCAAGCTGCCTTCAAGGGTTACAAGGCTCGCAAGGACATGCGTCCTGTCTTTAGAGAGGTGTTTAAGGACCAGACCAAAGAACCTAATGGTACCATACATCTAGAGTGTATTGCAGAGGGTAAACCTGACAAGGTGCGCTGGCTGAAGGATGGAGAGCCCCTGACTGATGGCAAGCACCACCACATTGACATCTACAATGATGGTACCTGCTCCCTGGTCATCACTGCTATCACCACCAAGGACACGGGGGTCTACACCTGTGAGGTCACCAACAAATTTGGAGTCACCTCTCATAGCAGTAAGGTGACAGTAGGAACTGTAAGAGAATCATCTGGCCAACGGCCACTGACTGTGGGCTACAGTGCTGACAGCGAGCCCGAGAGCTCCTCAGGTAGTGAGATGGATGAGTCACTGCGGCAGGCCAGCAGACGCCTCCGTCGTCTCTTGCGCACACATCTCCCACCAGATGTGGAAGAAGAATCCTTTGTCAGTGCAGATGAAGGAGACCTGCATCCCCCAGATCCCCACTCTTACCGTGAGGATGACCGTTACATCTACATTCGCTTTGATACACGGGCAGAGGCTGAGGTTGCCTCACAGAGGTTCCAGGAGATGTTCACAGCCCAGGGGGTCCCTGTGAATACCACCATCCTGGAGGCAGGGCCTGTCAAAGTGGAGCTGCGAATTATGAAGATGGGCTACACACAAGATGGCACACAGACCCCCACGCAGGATAGACAGTTGCCTGCACTCATGAATGGAGCCCCTGGTAGGAAACACTTAAGAGTAGCTACCCTCTTTCATCTCATCATCAATTTAACATGTCATGTACATTTTAGCATGTATTTTCCTTTGTCATATCAAAGAAGCGTGTCAGATCTGTAGCATTAACATGTTCTGCTTTTATCAATTTGTTAATTAGTTCACTCCTTAGAAACATAAAGAGTCTTTTATTGTTAACTTAATAAATACATAATAAATAAATGTGATGTCCATAATGTGATATGTGTTGTCAATATTGTCCCCACCCAGCTTTCTGTCTTGCTTCTTTCTATCCTGTGTTTGTTACAATCCTTACTAATTCAGTTTGTGAGTTTTTGTGCTGTCTGAGCTGTTTCAGATCACATTTAGTTTGTGATCTACTCACCCTATGTTTAGTATCCTTTTAGGATTTTTGTGGCCTCTCTTTGGTCTACTGTATATCCACATCTGTATGTATTTGCTTTTAATATATGCTGCAATTTCTCCCTCTTAACTTTTCTATGTATTTCTCATGTACCTCTTACATCTAATATTGACTCAATCATTCCTATCCATTTGTCTTCATTCTTCTTTGCATGTCTTCATAATGTAACATTATGTGTGCTTGTTAGTGTTACAAATGTCATTTAATTTTATCTAATTACAACATCCACGCCAGAACGGATTTACCATGGAAACTGCAGCAGTATCTAACCCTGATTCATAAAAAGATATTATGTTTTACATTATATTATGTTTATATGTTTATATATTACTATTTGTCCTCTTGTTACCCAGCTGCCCCAGTCTTCTTGACAGAGCTGCAGAGCCAAGACGTTCCAGATGGTTACCCAGTCAGCTTTGACTGTGTGGTCATTGGCAAGCCCCCTCCCAGTGTGCGCTGGTTCAAAGATGGCAAACTGCTGGAGGAGAATGACCATTATATGATTAATGAGGACCAGGAGGGCTGCCACCAACTAATCATCACCACTGTGCTGCCCTCTGACATGGGTGTCTACCGCTGCATGGCTGAGAACAGCAGTGGCATTGCAGCCACTAAGGCTGAACTGAGGGTCGACAGTGAGTCAAGATACAGTATACAGATTTGTGCATACACATACGTGCACATCATACAACCACACACAAACACACACACACACACACACACACACACACACACACACACACGTTTATTCTACTATGCTTGTGCGGACCTTCCATTGATTATATTCATTCCCTAAACCATTAATTCCCTTACTGTAACCTAAACCTAATCTTAATTCTAAGCGTTAACAGAACAAATGCTGTTCTTCGATCACTGCTGTGAAGGCAAGCAAATAACGTTACTGTCACTAGAGCTTATTCTGTTGGGTAATGTCATCTTTATACTATCAGCTACCTCTAGCTGCTAAAAGACATTGCTGGTGCAATTTCAGAGCATTAACACTAATTAGCAAACAGTAGCACTATGTAATTAGCAAAAACGTTAACGTTATTTGCTTACCTTCACCGCAGTGGTCGAAGACAGCATTTGGTCTGCTCCGGTCACATTCCAAAATAAATTGTGAGTTGACACATTTCTCAATCAAAATTTACGATGAAAACACCCAAAACATAATTTACTGTCACTGTCATTGCCAAGGTAGAGCGTGTTTGAAAATCTATGGTATAGACTTTCCATCCACTACAATACAAATATCGCTCACATCATGGCTCTGATGTATCTGACTCTTCCTTCTTTAAAGATACCCTGCCCTAAACTTAAGTCTAATTTCACAAAATTGTGCTCACTCTGAAGGTAAAACTCAAACTAGTTTTCACAAGGATAGCAAAACAAGAACACACACATGCACACAAACACAGTGCCTCTGACTGTACTCATAATTTTATAATACAATACAGCTATCCCTTTCCACAGTGTCTTGCAGCTCAGATTATGATACTGCAGCTGATGCAACTGAGACGTCTTCCTACGTCAGTGCCAAAGGCTACATGTCCAGGTGAATTAACTATGAATTTACAGTTTTTCATCTATGTTTCCAGATAGTAGATATATATTGATCAATATTGAATGCTTTAAGCTGCACTGTTCTCTCCTCAAGCAGGGAAACTGAGGCCTTTGAGTCTGTAGCTGAAGATGAGCAACTACCCCAAGTGGTGGATGAACTCCATGATGTTCATGTCAGTCCAGGTTCACCCATTGCTAAGATGCAGCTCAAAGTAAAGGGTGGGTTTATCACTCATAGGCAATTAACCTCTGGTCAACAAAATATCAAGTAGCTGCCTTTCACAAAACCTAACTCAACCAAAACAAACTTGTACGTGATTAAAGCACTGTGTTTCACAAACAATTATTAATGATTTGCCTGCCAGGTTTCCCCAAGCCCAGAGTATATTGGTTCAAGGATGGCCACCCTCTGCGGGCCTCAAAAAGGATTCTGCTGCTGACAGAGAGGGATGTTCATGGCTTGGAGATCCTGGAGGTGAAGAGAGAGGACATGGGAGAATACTCTGCCTACATTAGCAATGCTGCTGGTTCTGCATACTCCTCTGCAAGATTGCTAGTTCTGGGTATGTCAACATAAGCCTGAATAGTTGACAACATAAAAAGATATATTTTCCATTACTTTGAGGTTAAAAGTTACAATAGTGATGCACTGAGGTTTACATAAACAGTAATGACTCTATTTTGCAACAGGTCCAGGGGAGCTTGTGCCTCAAGATACAACAAAAAAAGGTATCTTTGATTTTTTTTTTACAGGGCACAGTTATAGGAACTTAAGTAGGTATAATGATATAGTATATGGTAATGCTGCTATTACATTACATTACAGTCATTTAGCAGACGCTTTTATCCAAAGCGACTTACAATTTTCACTACATTTTTACAGACTCCAAAGAGCCCCTAGTGCCACCACGCTTCCTTGAGAGGTTCAGCAACAGGAAGGTGAAACAAGGAGCCAGCATCACTTTGTCTGTCAAAGTGGAAGGTTTGTTCTCTACACTGTTTGACTTTTTAAACAGTGTTTAAAATGTATTCCTGTAGAGTAAAGGCAATTTTGATAAGCCAATAGTAAACAATAGTGTGTGAACAATAAAAAAAGACAGTTTTGCCTGTAGTAAGTATTTCTGCCTCAGCAGCTACAGCTTTGTTAATCTCTTAATCTTGGAAGAACCAAAGAGTGGATTTCATTATAACAGGATCAGGACCGAGTCATGCATCACAAGAGTTTCACAAGTTCACTAGTTACTCATCATGCAGCATACATTTCAAAATCCCCATTACTCACCTCTATTGTTCCAGGTTCTCCCACTCCTTTGGTCACCTGGCTAAAGGAGGAATCAATGGAAGATGTCCTATGGATCAAGCCTGATACCAAGGGGTACAAAGTAGCAAGCTCTGGGCGCCAGCACAGCCTCATCTTGATGGACGTGGGCACAGAGTACACTGGCACCTACACCTGTATTGCCACAAATAGGGCAGGACAATCCATCTGTACTGCCCACTTAGACGTTGATGACGGTAAGGAAAGAGGAAATCACCTGAGCACTTTGGATGCTATACTGATGTATGAGTACATCCTTAAATAATGCTTAGCATGTGTGCGTTTTTATTTTTGTTCCCAGCACCACGACCAAAGCAAGAGACCAAGCAAGTCCCAGAGTAAGTTGTTATTGGAGATTCAAAATTATATGGGAAATAATATGACATCTGTAGAGATTGTAAATTCATGTAAATATATGAAAGTAAAATGTAAAACTTAATTCTGCTCAGGGTTCTTGGAATTACAGTTAGTCCTCCAGAGAAGGACATTAGCAGAGAAAAAGGTGAGCCATTAAGTCACCTAATATCACCTAATATTCTATTATTTTATAATCTATACTATATATTATAATATATACTATTATTACAATATTTATGGTGTTATTTATTTTGTCTTCACTCATGTCCTCAAGAGGGTAAAATACCCTACCTAGGTGAAGTTGGTTCAGAGGAATTCCTCATGAAACTCACCTCCCAGATCACTGAAATGGTATCAGCTAAGATCAGTCAAGGTGAGTGTGGGTCGTGGATGGTTCCATCTGTGTTATGAAATATTGGACTGCTAACCGAATAATGCAATCCCAAGGTCTCGATGTACATAGTGAATTGTATGTATTTTTATAAGAAGCAGAATACAATTAATATAATGCATATTTTTAATTGCAATTTACAATACTTCCTACTAGATGCATACTGGGCTATGGTGGAATATGTCCTGATGTACTGGACAATCTGACATGATACTTGCTGAAGAGAAGCGAGATAGACAGATTCAAAGCTTCAGTAACCTACAGCCTTCTGAAGGTTAGAAAGGCTCTAGAAAGGTTAGAAAGGCCTGTAGTAGCGATTTGATTACATTTTCAAATAATTGGTTGAGTCTACATTCAAAGCCTGTAGCATTATGCTATAACAAACTCTATCGGCTCTTTGTTAGTTAACAAGTGTTACGGATATAACTATGGTTCTATGAATTCTGGATGACTGCCAGAGCAGTGCTTAACACTGAATATTAGGGGCGTCCTGGTGGCTCAGTGGTCTGGCGCATACCACATAGCACAATGTAACTGAACACCAGTAACTATAAATAAGCAAAAGCACTCAACAGGAATCTCTGCTAGCAGCTTAGCAGGTATGGCCCCGTACACAGTGGCTATTTGAAGTTTTCTATGCTTGATAATCGCTTGTCACCCGAAAATAGTTCCCTATCATAATCCAGCTAACAGTACCAGAATTCACTAATTGAGCTAGGACTAACCAGCTAATGCAGTTCTGGCTGGGACACAATTATTAGTCTGGCAGCTGACAGAGTACAGGCGAAAACATTGTTCTGAAAAGGAAAGGATAAGTAGCTTGGGTTGGCCAATCACAGCCTCTGGGGAATGAAAATGTGACTCCATGTAGCTCTAACCTGCTTGTGGTTATGAGGCTATATAACAATTACACATGATTACTTAATAATCAGGCCTCATAACTCCACTGTAATAGTGAATTACCTGCAAGAGGATATAAGGGACGGACCTCAGGATGATGGGGGCTGACCTACAGGGGAGGCCATTGCTTCCCTACGTCTTCATAGGTCACAGGTTACTTTGTTGGTAACACTCAACCTGCACATGCACAGATGTTATGTGTTAGGCTCTGCCTCTGGTGGTCAGGAAGAATGAAATAGAATCACAGTTTATGTCATGTATGAATTATTAATTCTGTCCTCATCACATGCAGTGAGCTAATTGGCTAGGCTAATATGCTAGGTGGTACTGGAAAACAATTTTCTGCTGCTGCATACGATACTGCAAATTGCCATGAATGGCTATGCAAGTTGCTTATGCTAAAGCTTCTAAAAAAGATATGAACAGTTCAAATAAAATGTTGGATACAATGTATCTGTTCATTGTTGTGTTATGCTGCAATCAGAAAACAGGTTTGAGGGCAATTTAGTGAATTACAACTCCTGATTCAAGAATTGTGAAAACCTCATTTAATCTGAATGCTTTAACACTTCAATTCTTGAATTAGAATTCACTTCTGAATGGAAATGAAATTGACAACAAACCTGGCAGAAAGGCTGTGTTTCTTCCCTGTTCTGTAGTGCTTGTATTCCAGTGTGTGTATTACTCATCAACATGTGCATTTCTTACATCCCCTTTCTTCATACAGACATCATTCCTTTTTAATCTTTTACAGTCAACCAATTTATCAATCCAACCATACCAATGCTCATCCAATCATTAATTTGTTATTCAGACAGCTTACAGAATCATCAAGTGCTCCAGTGGATGAAATCATGGCCCAAAACATCCAGTATGTATCCCCAGTGCATCAACTTTCACAATAGCCATATAGTCTTTCCACAAGGAGTATTCCTATGACTTTCTTGCAAAATTAGTGCAGTGATGAGAGATATTTGTGTACTATGGGTGGCTGAGGAGATGACTTGTGGAAACAATTTTGGCTTACATTTATTCTCAGTATAAAACAAGAACCTAGTTCATTTCAGAGATGAAGAACATCCTCGTAGATATAGGAAAAGATAATTTGATTCTTTGGTTCTTTCATTTGCCATATCAGTTTTATATCTAATGATGAAACAGAAAATGTCCCTTTCTTTGTTTTCTGTTCTCCTTGATATCTTCCTGATGCATCATCATTACATTTGTCTTGTCTGGTGAAAATTGATTTGAATTGACTAGTTAGTCTCACTAGCTGATAGCTGGAATACATGCTCACAGACAGACATGTATGTGCAGAGCTCAGATCATAGTGTTACCTTGTTGTAGCTTTTGTTGTAGCTTTTTCTTGCATGCTATTAGAAGACTAACAAAACCATTATAGTAAAACATTTGATATCAAATGATTGTTGTGGAATCTTTAGCAGCGCTAATTCATAGTTGCAAACAAGTCGTTTATTTTGAACTAATATCTTCATTGATTCAAGAGTGATGATCTGCCCATTTGAAGGAGTTATTCAGTGCCATGTTAATTAAGCACCATTAGAGGCCAGCAAATGGTTATAATAATAATAATAATAATAATAATAATAATAATTGAGCACGTTTCATAGTACCCAAAGACTCTTGTCTGAAACAACAGCAAATAAAATACATTTTATTAGACAAAAGTATATGTTCAAAAAAGGAAATAAAGATTAAAAAGATTACAAATAAGGGTGGAGTAAAAGTAGGCAATTTAGGATGGGAACAGTAGATTGGCAGGGGGTTTGAAAGCGACCCTAGTTATGGCTTGAAATGTTGAGCTGACTGGTCGGCAGAAGCCTGCCCAATTTCACCTGTGTTTGATGAACTGAGCTGAGTGGGCACTACTAACTGCCTCCGAATTCAAGCCAACTAAATAGGGATGGTATGATATGGGATGATAAAGGGGTGATGCCACTTCCTCTTAGAGCAAAGTGCAAGATTATTACTCTTTGCTGGATTTAGCTGGCTAGTTCTTAGGCTACATCGCAGTGATAAACTAAGTTTCAAGTTCAGATACAAATGTTTTTAACTGTATGTAGATTGTGTGTTTTGCACACTTCCTCTGATTGCCTCCCTCCCTCCTTGCTGCCCCAGCTTCATTACGTGTCCCGGGTGCTGACAGTGACGATGAGACAAAGACCCCTTCCCCATCACCCCATCATGGTCGGTCTCGTCCTCCCTCCCTCATTGTTGACTCCTCCTCAGAGTCTGATGAGGGTGATGCCAGGGGAGAGGTGAGATGGAATCATATCATCATCATCATTTTCATTGTTATGATTCCTCAGTGTTTGGCTTGGTCATAGATAAAGAGAAATCACCCTCAAAAGCCCTGTTGAAGGTCATAGAGTTAACACACTGTATGTGACCTCTGTTTGTGATGGATGCTCTCTCTCCATAGTAGTAGAAGTAGTAATAGTAGCAGTGTCTAGCTACACTAGACAACTTTGCACGTCGGTGGCTCTAAATGGCAGGGAGAGGTAACATAACAGTTTGAAACTTCAATACTGTAACCTATACACAGCACACTCGTTTATGCCATGTCACTGTGACATTTTGTGTAACAGACTGACAACTACATTTATGTTGAATTCATGTCTGCTGTCATTATTATGTCTACAGATGTTTGACATCTATGTGGCAACGGCTGATTACAATCCCACCATGGCCAGTAAAGAATCAATCTCTCTGAAGGAGGGGCAATATGTTGAGGTTCTGGACTCAGTCCATCCACTCAAATGGCTAGTCCGGACCAAACCCACCAAAACTACACCATCGCGCCAAGGCTGGGTCTCACCCGCCTATCTGGACAGAAAACTGAAAGTATGTCTGAAGACTGTAACATCTGTCCCAACAATTTAACTTCTATACTGTCCTTTTCTCCATCATTAGCTCTTTCTTTTTTCAAAATTTTGCAAAGTAAAAGTTTGAATTACTTCTCTATTATTCCAGCTCTCTGCTGATACAGGTGACCTTCCAGAGACAAGTGTAGAGGAGGTTTCTGAGGGTGAATACAAGAGGAAACTATTGTAAGTACATCTCATCTACAGACACTTATCAAGTCTGAAACAGAAGCCAAGGGTGCACCATGCCTAATCATCTTTTTCCATGTCCCTAGCCAACTGATTCAGGACTTGATAAATGGTGAAGCAGAGTTTGTCAAAGAGATGGGCTTCTTTACTTCCCATCACCTGAAGCATGTGGACACCCCTGACACCCCGTCTGATGTCACCAGCCAAAAGGAGGCCATATTCCGGAACATTGAAGACATCAAGGACTTCCATCGCGAGTGAGTTTACCCCTTTGTTTACTTGTTTGGAGAGAGAGAGAGAGAGAGAGAGAGAGAGAGAGAGAGAGAGAGAGAGAGAGAGAGAGAGGGAGAGACAGACAGAGAGAGAGAGAGAGAGAGAG